>JANHFT010002414.1:43882-58252 GCA_032467955.1 Pseudoxenodon macrops
ACAACTTGCCTCCAGAAGTTGTGAATGCTCCAACACTGGAAGTTTTTAAGAAGATGTTGGACAACCATTTGTCTGAAGTGGTGTAGGATTTCCTGCCTTGGCAGGGGGTTGGACTAGGAGACCTCCAAGGTCCCTTCCAACTCTGTTATTCTATAATCTAATTTCTGTCTTCAAAAATATTGGCTGTGCTTACCAATTTTATATATCTATAAATCAGATCACCATTTTCTCTGACACTTCATTCAAAGAAAACAGTGAAGAGAAGAGGCCTTCATGGCACCACCTCAGGGGTGAAATCTAGCAGGTTCTGACAGATTCGGGAAATTTTGAGTAGTTTGGAGAACCAGCAAATACCACATCTGGTTGGCCCCAGAGTGGGGTGGGAATGGAGATTTTGTAGTATCCTTCCCCCTCAGGAGTAGGGAGGGAATGGAGATTTTTCAGTATTCTTCCCCTGCCATGTCCACCAGAACTGGTAGTAAAAATTTGGATTTCACCACTGCACCACCTCCTCCTCCCTGATCAAGGGCTATGAGTATAGTTTTCAAGACAGTTCTGTATCCATTTGATTTATAGGCCACCCATCTACTTCATTATTATTATTATTTTTAAAGCATATTTTAATTGATAAAATAATGAAATACCAGATGAAAAAAGTCTATATTGAAGAGTGGTAATACAGGGGGGAAAGCTAAATATATCACAATGGTTAAATGAACTAAGCAGGTCTCTTCGTAAGATGACAAGTTCTATATTTTAGGAATACAATTCAATATCACACCAAGTTCCTTAAATATAAGATTTCTTCCCTATATTATGTTAATATACATATTAATTTGAAATTGAAACAAAGCTATAACAGAAGCAACCTAATCATGTGAATGAAAGAAATTTCAAATTTCTTACATTAGCAATATAAGTTTAATGCCAACCCCATATTAAAAATTATTTGGAGATCTAATAGGCCCAAAGTAATATATTCTGCTGAATTTGTTTCTTTTTTTAAAACATAAGAATTTTCCACATTCTTGAATACTTGAACTCATTGACTTTTCAAAATTGAATATTTGTATCCTTCCTGTCACTGATCAAATATATAGTTAACACTAATTTTTATTCAATACTTCATAAGATTGAATTCTTGGTTCTCATTCAACCACTCTTAAGAACGTATCCATTTCTATTTCTTTAATGCAAGTAGTTTAGCAACTGCCTTGTTTAGCAACTATTGAAAATGGTGATGAAAAAGCAACTTCCTAATCAGTTCTTGCATTTATGACTTTTGCGTGTTTATAAAGCAAAGGAAAGCTGAACTAAGATCATAAGCAGAGTCATGGGTTCACTTCGCATCTGCTTTGCTTAAGGACCAAATCTCTGGTCCCAACTGTGGTAGCTAAACAAGGAATATTTATTCATTTTTCAGTTTTTATTCAGTTTTATTGCCTAAGATATATTGAAGGTAAGTCAAAGTCAAAACACGACTCTTTAAAAGAATTACTGCAGACCAACTGATTTAGAGTATTAATCCCTTAATAAGGCCAAACATTCCTATAAAGCATATTTCCCACTTTCCAAGTTTGATTTGTATTAAAACATCAAGTCATCATAAGATTCAGAATAAAATCATAAGCTCATATATTATATCAAATATGCCTAAGAGCTTTCAAAGTAGAAAAGAACAATCCTAGTTCAATATTTCTAGACTCTTTGCCTGCCTATTTCTATTGAGGCCGGTCAGAAAAGAAAATAGTCATAATAATTGTAATTCCAGAAAAATAAGGAAGTTAAGATCAATGATATCATTAAACATCTGTAAGTTAATTATATTAATTATAATACAATATAAAAATAAAATTTATGTAAAAGCTGTTATCCTCATATGATATCTGTAATTTGGCCAAAGGTATTCTAGGAGCTTTAGCATGCTATAATTGTTTTTCTTATTAATTTATCAGCATAAAATATTTAATCTGAATTAATGTTGGACTCCCTCTTAAAACACATATTAATCTTAATGTAACATTCATTTTAAGAACATTAATTTTCCCCCAAAGATTTAATAGGAGTTTTCAACAGCAATTTGCATCCATTAAAAATATATAGATTTATACATATTTAATTCAAAATACTGTGATAAATCTCAGGAGAGATTTATACCCAAGTATTTTATACAATCTGTAAAATCCTAATTGCCTGCAATAATCAATAGATCCAGTAGAATTAATAGTATAGCTAGCATATAAACCATATTGCTGTACAAGCTTTGGAAATGATATTACATCATTGCCAAGGAGAGCCAGAATACCATCATAATATAAGAACAATGTATATTTAAAGTCAATTGTAACTATCTATTTAATAACTTGAGTTTGTAATAGACAATAGGCAATAGTTTGAGAACCAAATTAAAAAATTAAAGGGGACCAGGGATAACTTTATTAATGGCATGATTTCAAAAGTTGAGAAGAAAATGTATTGATTAAAACTCTAGCCAACTTGAAATCCAGTGAACAAAAGATAATGGAAATCCTACCTTGGCACAGTGGTTAGAGTGCAGAACTGCAGGCTACTTCTGCTGGCTGCCTGTAATTTGGCAGTTCGAATCTCACCAGGCTCAAGGTTGACTCAGCCTTCCATCCTTCCGAGGTCCGTAAAATGAGAACCCAGATTGTTGGGATAAATATGCTGACTCTGTAAACCGCTTAGAGAGGGCTGTAAAGCACTATGAAGCAGTATATAAGTCTAAGTGCTATTGCTATTGCTGTCTTCTTAAAACTCATTTTGTAAATTCAAACTGGACCAAATCAAAAGCTTTTGCAGTATCTAATGACAGTAGAGTAGCTGTTTCAGTTGATCCACAACTACATCAGTAATATCAAGCTCCACACAAATATTTTTGGTTGCTTGTTTTCTCTTTAGATAATTCTTGGAAAATTTCTTCCATTTCAATATGATCCTGAAAATTAATAATTTGCTGTTCAGTTGCAAAAGGCTCTGATAAAACTGAGTATAAAAATACAACAATTGATTAATAGATTCATCATTAGTCTGGATTCCAGATATTGTTTAGTTTGAGGTTGTTTTTGGTTTAATGATATGCCCGAAGATCATAGAACAATATCTTGAGCCAACTATCAAAAGGAAATTGCTGGATTTTCAAGCTTGTTTCAACAGAGGTGGGTGTTATAATGCAACAACCGGTTCACCCAGCACCAAAAATGTGAGCATGCGCCTTCCATGCATGCGCGGGGCTTAAAAAACATGGCAATATAGGATGGAATAGTGCCAGGGCAGGTGGGCAGATCCACCCTCTGGTTGCAACTACCTGTTGGCCGAACCAGTTTGAACCGGCAGCAGCCCACCTCTGGATTTCAGAAGGGGTTGTGGGATTCATGACCATATTGCAAATCTATGCTGGATCATGGAAAAATCTCAAGAATATTGAAAAAACATCTATATCTGCTTTATTAACTACAAGAAAGTCTTTGGTTGTGTTGATCATGACAAGTTATGGAGCACCCTAGAAGGCCTAGGGGCGCCAACACACCAATTTGATACAGTCACTGTACACAAATCAGGAAGTCACTGTATAAACACTATGTGGAGGCTCTGATTAGTTCAAGATAGAGAAAGGAGTGTGGCAAAGTGCATTCTTTCACCTTTCTTATTCAATGTATATGTTTTTTTAGATTTTATTTTTATTTTAAATCTTTACACACATACACAGCTTACAAAATCTGCTATCAGAGTACATGTTCATACTTTTACAAGTGCATAACATATAAAGTATTATATTTGTTCAATTATTAATTCCATTTCTCCATCAAGTTTACTACATTTCCTCCTCTGTTCCCTTTCTCCTATTCTATTTCATCCATTTTTGCAACAACCTTCCAGCCTTTTCCCACTTTCTTCCTTCTCTCCTCACTCTACTATTCAATGTGTATGTTGAATGATTATGAGGAGGCTGGAACTTTGATAGATCAAAAAGCAGAGTAAAGATTAGAGGAAGACACATTAACAATCTTCAATATGCTGACAACACAACTCTCTTCTCAGAAACCATAGAAGACCTAAAATATCTGACTAAAAAGATGAAAGAAGAAAATGAGAAAATTGACCTTTCCCGAACATAAAAAAAAAAAACACATTGTAGTGAGATTGTACTGGGTTGTACAACTTTGATGAGCATGGATCGCATATGGCAAAGTAAGGACATTAGCCTGGCAATAAAATGCATATTAGTCTGCACTATTGTGTTTGCCATAGCTTTCTATGGTGGTGAAAGTTGGACCATGAAAAAACTAGACAGAAGGGAAATCAACTTGTTCAGGCTGGGGTGTTGGAGAAGGCTCTGGGGTATTCCTTGGACAGCAAAAGTGACAAACAAGCAAGTACTAAAGCGTATAAAACTAGACACATCGCCCGAAGGTAAACATCACAAAATTCCACCTTACTTATTTTAACGATGCAATTCGGCATGGCTGAAAAAGCAGTTATGTTTGGAATGGTTAGCAGTAAGAGGAAACGAGGCTGCCAGAAAACCAGATGGCTAGCCACTATCAAAGCTCATATCAACTAGAACATAAAACCACTGAAAAAATCTGTGCAAGGTCAAAAAATTTGGAGAGAGTGGGTCCACAGAATTGCCAAGAATCAGACATAATTGAAAGGTTAACATCATCATCGTATCTAAAGCTTCCGAAACGTTCACTCTTGATTCCCAAGTATTTTTGCTTTATACATTTTAAAGAGTATTCAAATTGTTTTGAATGTAGAAACTGTTATTTTAACTTGGCTGCTGCAAATATTTGATGTGATTCATCTGTGGGGTTTCTAGCATATGACAGAAGCAAATCTGTCAGCGCAGTAATTGTTGCAATAAATATTCTCCCCTCAGACCTACAGAGTCTTTAAAAAACCCTAGATGAATATCTTTCTTCACCTAGAAAGGCTGATGCATTAGTATGTATTGCAACGTTCATTATTGTCAAAGAAAAAAATATCCTGTCCAACTTACATTGGTTTCCTTTAAACATAAACAATCTCCACCTGCCTCTCTACATAAACCAAAGAAAATGGATATCAGTTTTCTTTTACTGCTCAGCCTTCACCTTTGCTGATTTTCCAAGGCAGTTTCTTTGTTCAGAGGAAGCATGCCCACTTAGCTAAAGCTCTGTGCAACAGGAAAGACTGAAAGTTTTTCCTGGTTCCACAGAGAGAAATCAAGGATCATATGCCTCAATGCTTTGCCTTCACAAAGTGTTCTGGATGTCTTCGTTGGTGCACAGAAGACACTTCTGCTAGATGACTGGTGAAGCAAGGTAATGGGCATGGACTCAGGAGGTCTACAAGCTACAGCTGGATTTTGACAACTAAGTGTAGATCAAAAGAGGTGCTTCTGTCATAAGGGAAAACTTTTGTTTTTGTTTTAAATAATCTGTTTAGACCTGGAATAGATATGGAGTAGAGTACTTGTTTCAATGTATAAATCAGTAAGAGGCAGTGATGAACTCCAAATCTTTTTACTACCGGTTCTGTAAGCGTGGCTTGGTGGGCGTGGTGTCGCTTGGTGGGCGTGGCTTGGTGGGCGTGGCAGGAGAAGGATACTGTGCAAAATCCCCATTCTCTCTCCACTCCTAGAGGAAGAACATTGTAAAATCTCCATTCCCACCCCACTCTGGGGCCAGCCAGAGGTGGTATTTGCCGGTTCTCCAAACTACTCAAAATTTCTGCTATTGGTTTTCCAGAACCTGTCAGAACCTGCTGAATTTCACCCCTGTGGCAGTCTCTTCATGAGAGTGGAGAAATCAGAAACATACCAATCCATGAAACATCTTGGTCAAAACGAAAGATTACATTTGTTTAGTCTGCCTTAAGTGTAACTAATGAGCATAGACCCATGGCTTTCATGGTGCTACATTTTCTGTATTGCTTGAACCAGCCCCAATGTGGATATTGAAATTATTTAGCAGCTTGAGTCAGGATTTCTGTAACACCAGCTAAAAGACCACCTGTCCAGTCACTTTCCACTGACATTCACTACTGATGTATTTGGAAAGGTATTGCTTTTTGCATTCTGCTTGTTAGTGGCTCCTTAAAGAAGTCACATTTTCTCTTGATAATGAAGTCTAGATGCCCCATCTAGAAACTACTTTGCATGACAATACAGGTAGTCCTCGACTTACAACAGTTTGTTTAGTAACCATTCAAAGTTACAACAGCACTGAAAAAAGCGACTTAACACTGTTTTTCACTTCTATGACCATTGTAGTATCCCCATGATCACGTGATCAAAATTCAGGTGCTTGGCAACTGACTCGTATTTATGACGGTTGCAGTGCCCTCAGCTCATGCGATCACCTCTTGTGACCTTCTGACAAGCAAAGTCAAGGGCGAAGCCAGATTCAGTTAACAACCTTGTCACTAACTTAACAACTAGTGATTCACTTAACAACTTTAGCAAGAAAGGTCGTAAAATGAGACAAAAGTAACTTAACAAATGTCTCGCTTAGCAACATAAATTCGAGGATTACCTGTATACTGTTACTTATATTTTAGCAACTAGAAGGTACATGTAGTATATTGACATACACTTAGGATGCACCTGAACAATGATTTCTTGGATTTTTGTTTCAAATACTTACAGATATTTCAGCATTGGGAGGTTCATAAAGGCTTGAGTATCTATGTATCTCAGATTTTTAGCATTTCGAATGTCTCTGTTGAGAACATAAACACATTTCCAGAAAAAGTATTAATGTTTATAATCTTGTTTATTAGTAAATTAAACATATACGCAAAAATATAACAATAGATATAAATGCACCTTTCAAATGAACAACTATTTAAAATCGCAACTGCTAAAACATCTCAGGGAGATATAGACCTGAGCAAGATTCGAACTGCTGGATACAATGATTAGATTTGGAAGATTCCATTCTATCCCATACAATGAACGTACATGTATCTTGGAGCTGAAGTGGTAGAAGATCTGACTCATGTATTATGCGATTGCTGTTTGTATAAGGGGCCCAGAGATAATATATTAAACATATGGCCCAGTGGGGCCCATATTAAAACATACCTCATGTGTGGCCAGAATCTGAAAATGACATTTAATACAGCACAATTTCTAACTAAAATGGTCTGACTGAGATTGTCATATGTGGGCCTGATCAAGGTAGATAGCAGGGGTGATACAGAAATATAATTTTATGTAATTTTATTCTATTTTTTAAAATTAAACATACACAAAAATATAACAATAGATTCTGGAAAACATAATCTAACAGAATATATGGCTTCTTAGTGAATGTTTTGTGCAAAATATGTTAAACATATTGGCTTCAGCCTTTCAGTAAGACTAATTCTGGTTCTCTGGGTTAATTATATTGCAGACAATTAAGAAGACTTTGATTTGCTTACTGAAGTAGATATTGGCTCTGGTGAAAAAAAAATTAAACTGTAGTTACTGAAATTAATTAACCTCACACCACAAAAGCATTTGGCCAACATAAAGAATCCTCATGAGTCCGAAAAATAAATGATCCTCGGAGTTTTAGCTAAATACCATGTTCATTAATAGTTTAAAAATTAAGCAATTTATTTAGTAATTATCAAATAGTTGGACACTCTTCAATTTGTTTGTAGTGGTACAGGTAGTTCTCGACTTACAACAGTTCATTTAGTGAACATTCAAAGTTACAACGGCACAGGAAAGAATGACTTATGACCGCTTTTTACACTTAAGACTTTTGTAGCATCCTCATGGTCACTTGATCAAAATTCGGATGCTTGACAACTGGCTCATATTTATGATGGTTGCAGTATCCTGGGATCATGTGATCAACTTTTACGACCTTCTAACAAGCAAAGCCAATGGCAAAGCCAGATTCACTTAACAACCCGTGTTACTAGCTTAACAACTGCAGAGATTCATGCAGTTAACAACTGTCGCCAGAAAGATTGTAAAATGGGGCAAAATTTGCTTAACAACTGATTCAATTAGCAACAGAAATTTTGGGTTCAATTGTGGTCATAAGTTGAGAACTATGTGTATTACACATGCAGAAACAGTCAATGCTATGTAATGAAAAGAAATAATTATATTTGACTACTAGAAAGCCAAGAACTCAAAATGGGAGATGGCTCTTCTTTTAGTCTCCTTGATTAATTTGATTGTCTATAATTTTGAGTACTACTGTATGTTCTATTTAATAGTTCCTGCTTTGTTTCTTAAAGCCCAAGCACTTCAATCTAATTTTCTATGAAAATAAAGTTCTCAGATTTTTATATCTTGATATACTTTATAAAAAAGTGTTAAACCTAAACTCTAAATAAAAGCTATAGAACTCCCTAAATTGTTAGTAAAACCAAACTTTAAGTAAACTAGGATGATGATTGTGAATATTAAATTTTTAAATCAGACTTCTAAAATTTGCAACGTAAAGGGTGCATTTCTACAAAGTAGTGGAAGCACATCGTGATTCTAAAGAATCTTTCATCACAGAATAATATCAAGCTATGTACCATCCTAGTCAAACTTTTCAACTTTTTACCAGTAAAATGTATTTGTTTTTATTTACATTTTTCATTACAACCAATGACTAAAACTATGACTGAGCATGCTTTTAAGGGTTCAAAGGGCGCTCCATCACTGGAGGTTTTTAAGAAGAGACTAGACAGTCACTTATCTGAAATGGTATTCTGTATTCTTGAGCAGGGGGCTGTACTAGAAGACCTCTAAAGTCCCTTCCAGCTCTATTCTATTCTAAAGATTCAAGTTATTGTGTCAACAGCAACATATAGCAACTATAACTGCAAAAATATTAGGGATTGCTTACTGGAAAATAAAATTTCGCTCTTATTTACACACATGAAAAGTATTCTTATTGCATTCAAATCTTATGTGCAGTGATTAAAAATGGGTATAGAAAAGCAATAGTATAGAAAATGATAATTAATTAATATGTACCGTGTTTCCCCAAAAATAAAATATCCCGATAATAAGCCCAAGTGGGCTTTTGAGCGCATCCCCCGAAAATAAGCACCCCAAAATATGCGTAGCCGGTCCCCACCATTTCCTCTGGTTAGGGTTAGGGAGACAGAGCTAGAAATCAGGTAAGATTGCAAGAGGAGCCCTGTCTTGCTCCAAGCGCCCCAAAATAATAAGACCTCCCTGAAAATAAGGCCAAGTGCTTATTTCAGGGTTGATAAAAATATAAGACAGGGACTTATTTTTGGGGAAACACAGGTATAATGGATGTGCTCAGTTTTGGAGAAACAGATGTCACTGAACTCAGAGGGACTTCCTTTTAAAGAAATATACATAAGGTTATCAATTACAGCTTTAAGGACAAAGCTCCCAAGATGAACTGTAGCTGTCAGCGTTTTAGAATAACCAAACTCCCATTAAAAACTTCAAGAAAGGCGTTTTCTCAAAGTTCTCATTTATTAGAGTAGATATACTGGCACATCTGGAAAAAGGCGAATCTGAGACTTCTGGGTTTTCTCTCAGTAAATCAAAACCCCAAATCCAGCCCCTGCACCCATTAGTCCATCATATGGGCCAATCACCTTCCATTCCAATTGGAACCATCCCTTCAACACTCCTCCTCCAAGTGCAGGAATACCATGACCTTGCCCGAAAAGAAGAATGCTATTATGCCTAACTACATTCCCTCTACTAACCACCACCACCCTTCCTAATTTCCCAAGCACAAGAATCTGGCAGTGTGGAAGCTTCTGATGCCAATATGGCTTCCAAAGCTGACAGTAGCACTTTTAAAGTTCATCTTCAGAACTGATTTGCAGTAGCCAATTCACACAACCAATCTGATCTATGATATATACATATATTTATATATGTTATATTTTAGATTAGATTCCACCACCAGCCTTCCATGTCCATGAAATGGTCTAATGCCCAGAGACAGCTATAGAGTGAAGCAGAAAGGCATGAGAAAATTACAGAACACTATTTATGGAGAGGAGAGGAGAGGAGGAGAGGAGAGATTACGGCTCATGATTTGGAAGGATTTATTTTAATCTACTTACATGTCAGTGACTTTGTTTAAGTTGTTGAAAGAATAAGCCTCCAACACCTGTAGCGCTGTATCTATGCTGATATAGCTACACAGAAAGAAGAAAGGAGAAATAAAATTCAGACATAAGATAGATGACAAGCCAAGAGAAGAATTCATTATATGAACAAAGTGACCAAGCCATCATTGGAAACAAACGGCAAAGACCTCCCTTCCCCTCACAAAAAAAAGAACATTCCCTTTAGATCTATGCACTGGAACCTTAAGGGTAAAAGAGCTGACTTAGATCCCATATAAATATTGCTCTAAAAACAATGTTTTTTTGCCCCCTTTCAGTGTGAAATACCTTTTTCATTCTTACTGGAAGAATGGAAGTGGTGTACATGGCTGTGGAGGCAAACTCAATACACTAAGCACTAAAGAATCAGCCATATGTGGTAATTTAAGGAGGGGAACAGTGTCCCTCTTCCCCTCTTGAAGGATACCTCAAGGTTGTAGGGATAGGGGGAAAGGACCTATAGGAAACAAGGTTCAGAAAAATCAGATTTTCAGTCTAAATCTGAAAATGTAGAAATATGAGCCAGAATGAGCTTCACGTCTTTCACAGAATGGACACCAATTACCATGAATACCTTTTGCCATTCGATTACTGACAAATGGATTCAGTAGGGAAAATCAGAAGAGATGCAAACTCTGGATCTTTTCTTAAAGGCTGGGATATAAATACAGGAGGAATTAGGTTTTGGAGTATTTTTTTAGGATTTTAAAGCCAATAAACAGCATCCAAACTAGTATATGCAGAAGTAACCAATGCAGTTACCTTATATCAGGGGTGTCAAACTCGATCCCATTGTGGGCCGCATCAGGATTTTGTTTGCCTTTCAGTGTGGTCTGGTCATCATGGATGACTGGGTGGGCATGACCAGAGTAGTCTGGGGTAGTCTGGGACAACCCTGCAGGGCAACTTTGGGCCTATCATGGGCCAGATTCGGCCCACGGGCTGGGTCTTTCATACATCTGCCTTATAACTTCTATTTTCAAGAGTTCAAGGACAGCTCAATGTAGAATGCATCACAACAATCTACAAATGCTGAAAATGTATTTCATTTTTAGCTGGTATTTTTCAAAACAAGATATTCCGTTTCCTGGTAACTGTGTGGCAATGACATTCTAATTGGCCCTCGAGTATTTCATGATTAAGTGGGTTGGGGCTGCACATCTAGAAACATCTTGCACCTGAGACGACAATACTATATAAAACACAGAAATAATTGAAAAGAGTTTATAAAAGAAGTGAAAATAAAGCAGAACTAGGTCTAGGAGCTTTACGATCACCCACGCTAGTACGTGTACCTAACAAAATTTGATTAGCCGAGCTAAAAACAAATCCGACTGACGTAGAAATATGCAGTTCTCAAGTTTGCTCCTTGTGGACCAGTGATCCAAGTCATCAGGGCACATTTCAAGCCTCACCTCTTTTGAAAACATGCATCAAGTTACTTTGAGTTTGCTCTCCCTCTTCCACTCCTTGGACAATGCTGTAGTCAGCATATTTCCTAGGCAGGAGGGAGCAGAGGACATTGGCGGACTGTTTGTCACTGAGACGAATAGCTTAGGGTTGTTGTGTTGTTTATGTGCATGTATATTGTTTCCTAATGATATAAGCAAAGCTGAAAGAAATGTATAACTAGAGGTCAGATGCTCTCTTACTGCATATCCTAGAAAGGAGGGAAATGATGCTACTTGAAGGCTTTGAAACAGCCTTGGCTAAAATACATTCAATAAAAGTTGAAAGAGATTCTCCTTTATATTCTTCAAGAGCTACAGCCCAACCTCATAAATATTTGAAGAGGGATAGGGTCTGCCTGTGTTTGCATTGTGCTTATCTAGTTCTTACAGCAAAGCTGCAAGAGTGCATGATGCTACAAGAGTTTGTTTATCAGCCAGCTTGTTGTAGAGTCAGACGCTGATTAGAGCTGCAAGGAAGTGATTGGCTCAAAATCACCCACTGGTTTTGGTGCCTAAGGGAGGACTAGTACCTGGGTCTCTCTGCTGTTTATCCAGTACTTTAACTATTAGATCATACTATCTGTCTCTCTGTCTCTCTCTCTCTTTAGATATTTAAATGTTTCCACCCTACAAAGGTAATCCTCAATGGAGAGGCAATCAGTATTACTAATAAACATGAAACTATAACACGGCAATACCTCATAATTATCATAGCAATTACCTGCATAGAGATATGTATCCCTAAACCAAAAAACACTATAATCAATACAACCTGGGTATTTGGATACATCCCTGAGCTCTTTCCTTCCCCAAACCTTTGTACTGAAAACAAGTAACAGGTCTGATTGAGACCTAACCTATATACCTTCAGACTTGCAAGACTGCTGTCAGCGCTCCCAAGTAAACCAGCACAACTGACATTGTTTGATCAAATATATTCTACAAGTATATTGACATGGCTCAGACAATGGCTTAGGAAATCTGAGACAAGCTCATTCATTTTTCTATCACTTCAAGTTTGTGCAATTGTTGTTAGGGGTTCTCTCTCTCTCTCTCTCTCTCTCTCATTCTCATGGCATTTGTGTGTGCCTTTGAATCAGTGTTGACTCCTGGTAATCACCTGAGATAGTCCCTGCAGTTTTATTGCCAAGATTTTTGAAGTGCATTTACCATTGCCTGGCTAAGAGGGAGTGATTGGCTCAAGGTCACCCATCTAAAATGAAAACCTTATAACTCACAATCTCCCCATTTCTAGACTGGTGCCTTAACTAGTACAGCAAACTGGCTGTCAATCCTTTATTTTTAGCCTGCAGCATTATGGAACATTAAACAAGCAAGAGAGCAAATATTGCTTATTTTAAGAAAATCATATGGGTAAAAACTTACATCCTGGAGATGTTGGGTAGTCTGGAGAATGCTTCACTAGGAATTCTTTTCAGATATGTATCCATAAACCTCCTGTAGGAACAAAGCTTTAAAAAATTAATATATTTTCAAGATTATTATGTTGTTCAAGTGTCAGATCGCGCAGGCAGTAAGACACGAGTCGAGTGACAGTCAGCTCTCGGTTTATTGGCAAAGATATCAAGTAAATCCGGACTGCTTCTTGGCCAGGGGAGCCCTCTTTTATGGGATTCCCCTGGCTTGTAATCACACAATTCCATTGGCTAGTAAGACCCCGTTGCTAGTTAGCCAACCAGCAACGGGCATGAAACTCTATGCAGATGGACGAAGGGAAATCACCCTTAATGGGTGATTAGGATATGCATAGGGGATTAAGGGGAATGCAACAGAACACAACAAAATTCTTTACAGCAATGGTTTCTAAATCAGAATGGAAATAATAGCAGTGGAAAACATGGATTACATGACAGATGGACAGTTCATTAAGCTTGCTTCCTAACAAATTTGAATTATTTTCATCAAACTTTATATGTGCAATGAATACTCAAGTAGAAAAAGATTTTTCCTGGAGAATCGTAAAATGAGTGATAATTCAAGCATAGCAACGTTAACATTTTGCAATCGTTGGTTTGTCAATGAAATGCTCAATCACTGACTTTGAAGAAAGAGGAGATACTGATCAGGTTGACATGATTGAACAAAAAATAGAATTTTGAAAGAAAGATCATAAAGAATAATACAAATTTTGTATTGTAAAATTTTAAGGTTAGAGCATGTTCCTTTTCCTTCAATATTACAGTATCTGTAAAAATGATTTTGCAGCATCTGAATACCAAAATAGGCATAATTTTATGCCAACTGTAAAACTTTTAAGAAATATCACTTCAGACATTGATGAAACATTGTATACAAATTCCTACATCTAATTAAGATCTATACCTGATATTGTATATTATTGAATGGCTTGTTTCAATATATATATATATATATTAAATAAACTATCATAAGCATAGATCGCACTGGACAAGAGATTTTTCAAAGGTTTTGTTTTCTGAAAACTTGGTGATTATGATAGACCCCTTGAAACTGAGCATAATTATAAGTTGAGAATGACTATATCACGCAGGAGTCTTGAAAAACATGAATTAACTTTTAATAACTATAATGTACTTAATCGCATAATGTTTCTGACACACTGTATGAGCTCAGGAGCGCTAAAAGTGTTTTGCTGCTGATTTTTATTTGAACTCAGTGTATGATGCATCTCATGCAATATCCAACAATAGTCAGCCAGCATCGAATGAGTACAAAGATATTTCACAAGAAGAGTCCCTCTACTCCTCTGCTCGAAACAAAATACCTTATACCACCAGGCTTGAAATTTTGGGCTTAGACAACTTAGAACTTCGCC
>JANHFT010002414.1:63620-76200 GCA_032467955.1 Pseudoxenodon macrops
TAAATTGGAACTTTGAGGAATGCTTTGCCTTGGAGTCTGATTTACTTTTGGATGCTATTTGGAACGCTGACACCTGGGTTTTTGACATATAAGCATACAGACATCTTCCTTCACTCTCTGTCCCTCCCTCTCGAGAGGAAAAAGACTGCTTTCTTTAAGCTACAGACAGAAGTTGCTGGATTGAGGCAGGAAAGGAGTGTCACTACCTCAGCATTAACCAATTGGAATTTCCAGGGAAAGAGGGAAATTTAGACAAAAATTTGTTTCCAAAAGCCTTGTTTATTTCTGTAGAAATAGATATATGTTTTTAGTCAGGAATCTGTGTTAGACTTGATTTATTTTGCTGTGCATATGTTAGAAGCCGACTATTCCATTGAATACTTAAGCTTGGGTTAAGAAGGTTCCACTGAGTTCAAGTTTTACTTTTTCCCTAGGAAGTTCTTGACAGCTGATGTATTTCGAAAGTGTGTATTTAATGGTCCAATGCAGTTGAGGGTTTTTAATTATTAGAATGTTTCTTAATTTTTAGGCTTTTATGATATGTTTTTCATTGTATGCCACCCACAATCAGGTTTTGTGAGATGGGTAAATATATGATAATTAAATAAATAAAGCCAGATCCTGAATGAGGTTTCTAATTAAAATGATCAGTCAGGAGGTATTTTTTAATCCTTTTAAAAAATTGATCTTATTCATTCTTGCAAGGTGGATTGATTTCCCAATGGGGAAAGGAAAGGTTAAAACCACTGCTTTTATGTTATGCCAGGTGGTTTCATTACAGAACTTGAAATGTTATTTTCATTTTTTATTAGCCATAAGGGCTAATAATGGCGGATTAAGGCTCACTGGTGCCCTAAGCACTGACAAAGATTCAATTTTTATCAATTTTGTTTTACAAATTTTCATTGTTTTTTTCTTTCTTTCTCAACTTTGTGGTGCCCGCTTTGGGCCTGGTGCCCTAAGCATGTGCTTAGTCTGCTTAGTGGTTAATGCACCACTGGGAGCACAGTGTATGGTAGTCCACTCTCTCCCATACATCAAAGTGAAGAGGCATCTCCAGGAACATTACTGATAGGAATAATTGTGAAGCAAAGCCAGGCAGGAAGTCAGGGCTGGGAAAAGTCTTCCAGGAGGGCTTCAGGAAGATAAGATTTCAGACTTCTAGAAGCCCTCTTCTTCTACCAATATATAAATATGTCTTATGAATGATATTTATAGCTAGATTGAGATTGATATTGGTCAATTTTATCTGAATTTGAACTCGAAGTTTTGAGCTGGAAAATAATCTGTTTTTAGTGCAAGTTTTTCAAGCTGGAATCAGAGGTGGGATCGGAATCTTCTTACTGCTGATTCGCTCAGGGTTGCGCCTCGAGCGCATGGGCAAAGCCCGCAAGTGAGTGCATGTGCAGCAGTCAAAAATTAGCTTCTGTGCATGTGCAGAAGCAAAATCCAAGATGGCAGCGCCCACGGAGCCACCGACAGAACTGGCTCTGTGATGTCATCACGGAGTTACTACCTACTTTATAGAACTGGATAGAACCGGTAGAAACCCACCTCTGGCTGGAACCTTAGTAAAATCCCTTCTCATCCCTACCGGGGCTATATATCTTCCTCTGTCTTGGATTCTCTACCAGAGGCCTTGGAGTGGAAAGTTCTATGTGGCATCTTCGCTATTCCTGGTACTGCATTTTTATGAACAGAACGCTTTGATGTTGTTCCAGGCATCTGTTGGGGCCACTTTCTCAGTTTATGAGTCACAGCCCCAAGTGTTCCTATGACCACCATGAACACTTTGACCTTTACTTTCCAAATCCTCTCTTCTGCCCTGGTGCTTCTCCAGCTTCTAATACTCCTTCCTGAGGTTGCTATCACTTGGAACTTCTAAATCTATCATCATCATTGCCTTCTGGATATACTGTATATATCATGATTTTAGAAGCAGTGATGAGTCATTATGAAAACCAGTACTCCTCTGGGGAGTAGCTTCCAAAATTAACTTAAACTTTCAGTCAAAATGCTCAGAAGGGACCAATGAGCTCAGTGAGCATTCTCGTGTTTCCATTAGGCTTAAGAGCTTAGATTCAGTTCCAAAAGCATTGTCTGTAACTCATGAAAGCAGCTGCGTTAATGGAGATACATACAAGTACTAGGTTCTTATTCCCACATTTCACCGTCTGGATTCAAGCTGCACTTTGCATTGGCTTTAAAACTGAGATGGTGGAGAATGGATCATTCAGAAAACAAAATGTAGAGAAAAAGACTTAAGTCCAATGGAATCAAGATCTGGATTGGGAACACTAAGATAACTATTGCATGATCAGTTACCTGCAACTGATTAAAAATATACTAAAATTCATAGGTAGCTTAAGTTGAAGCCTGTTGAACATTGCAGCAGTCTTAAAATATGGGTTAACAAACCTCATTTAATACAATCACCAGGCTGGATTCATACTATGCGGAGTATTGTATCCATGTACTCACAATGTCTGTGTGCTCTGTGGGAGTGTAGGGATGAAAGTGATCTCCATGCAAGTTATTTTATAGCGTCCCCAGTCAGAACAATCACACAAAGATGAAGGGCAGATTTCTGTGCCTCTACTTCTCTGGCCCATTTCCAGCAGAAGCAGCAGCTGAAGGAACTTTAGTGGCCACAGCATCTTCTTGTTCCTACTGCGGCAGAAGCTTCATTATCTTGTGTAATCTTTTACACCAGAAACAAGAGAGGGGCTAATTAAGGTCCTTTTCCTGAGAACAGAAGAAAGCTGGAATCGCCAAAGAAATGTCCCAATTATTTCCCGCTTTCCCTAAAAGCAAAAATAGAAAAAAGAAAGAAAAAAAAAGAAAATAAGCTACGTATGTACACAAATACAGTATGTTATACACCTAGCCGTCAAAGCCATTCTGTTGTTTATTAATTTCAATATGTCTGCATATCAATTGGACATTAAAATAAGATGAAAATAATAATTAATATGCCCAAACATTCCAGAGTAAGGTCTGGGCCACCCAAAATACCACAGTAAATTTCTACTACACTGGCTTCTGGGAAGCATATTCCTCTTTAAACAACTAAAGGCCTTCCAGAACGCTGAACAAGGCTTCTGTATGTTGTATTAAAAATACTCATACTGCCTAACTATGACTTGAACATTTTCTTTTTTAAAGAGTGTGTCTCTTTTGGCACATCTCCCACAAATCTGATCTGAAAGACTTGCTTTTTCAAGAATAAAAAAGGGACATCAGCTTTACAGTGTTATATTATCCACAGCTGTATTGATTTTAGATTATATTATGACATCAGCCATGGAAAACTTGTCATATCAAACAGCTAGAAACTGCATAAAGAACACTTGGGATAGTGGATTAAATCCTTTGCTTTGGAAAAGAAAGCTGATTGACAAATTATTCATAATATATTGCAAATTAAACAATGTAATAATTTATTTTCAAATGTTTTGCAAAACTGAAGCAAGCATTGTTTATTTTCAAATTCAAGGTATTTGTTAATCTGAGAAATTTTGAAATTTGAAAATTGCATGAACATTTGAAAATCACTGTTTTGAGGATACGTGATATGATATATGGATGAATAGTTAATGAAAGGTAAAAAAGAGTTCTAAGCTGGTTTGAATATGTGCAGATAAAATATCTCACAACATCGTTAGCAACATTAGAATAGAACAAAAAAAAAAACCTATATTCAAAGATGTAGTTGTTTAGAACAAAGCATAAATTTCCAAAATATATAAATAATTATAAACGATTTAAAATCTGATTTGCAAGTTAAAGAAATAAATTATTGAGTAACCTTAACAGTAGCCTAAGTACTTTTGAAAACCAGAAATCTTTCTGGAAAGAAAGTTAGTCATCAATTTTCTATATGAAAGTTTCTATATAGAAATTGAATAAATGAATAAAAATAAATATAGGAATGAATAGTAAGAGAGGAGAGATATGGGATTTCCAATGAAATAAAAATAATGCATATAAATTGTAGCTCAATCTATTAAAGATATAAATCTCAAGTAGGCTTTCCAATTCACTTATAGTGGACATTTTCAAAAATAAAGAATATATTTTGTGATAAATAGAATATTGGGTTTTATCATTTTTGAACTAATACTAGATTATGAAACTTCAACATGGAAACAACTTCTTATATCTTGTATCTAGAATAACCTAAAAAAAGGGAGGAGAAAACAGTTTTTAAAAATTGTGCAGCGTTTTTAATTTATGCATTACTTGTAAGGACAATCACATTTGTTGTCAATAAAAAGAGATTAAAAACTGAACATTTTAATTAGAAACACTATCCTAAATTAAAATAAAAAAAATAAGAATATGATTGTAAACAGAATTGCTTGCAATCCCAAGCAATTTCATTTAACTTGTATTATATTGAACAGTAAGATTTAAACATAGGTTTGCCATCAAAAGTTATTAATGCATAAATAATTTACAATTTCAATGTTAGCAATAATCAGGGAGGGGGGAGACTCTATATTTTTTCTAAACACAATTGAGAATCTCAACATTCCTTCCCAATGTATAACACCATCTATCCTGTTTTGGCTAGAAATTCTGAAAATGGCATCTTACAGTATTATCTTATATATCATGAAAAATTAAGTTCAGCCTGATACATCACAGCCAGGAATAGTCAAAGGTGCCTTTTGCTTTCTCTTTATTAAGACTTACAATCAGCATTCCTGCGTGCATAACTGTTGGACGGGTTATCAGGTGAAACTTCCTGCCCTTGGGGAGATGAAATTGTGAAGACACCTGCCAGGCTCAATTTCCACCTGCTGCCATTTGGGCCCTCTGGGCTCCAATTATATCAGGATCTTTCGGGATTCTAGCAACTCTTCATATGGAAACTCTCCAATATGACACCCACCTACCCCCGCCAGTTTTCAGGAACTCTACTTTAAGGAGCCTTACCCCACTTCTCCATCCCTTTAGACCAGTATTTCTCAGCCTTGGCAATTTTAAGATATGTGGACTTCAACTCCCAGAATTCCCCAGTAAGTACAGAGGCTGGGGAATTCTGGGAGTTGAAGTCCACACAACTTAAAGTTGTCAAAGCTGAGAAACACCCTCCTGAACACAGCAGTATAGATGCTAACTGCATCTGTTTGTTGATCCTCACCGTGACACGCAGTTCAGTGAAGTTGGTCTCTGTCAAGGAGGATGAAGTCCTTTCTCGTCTTCTTTTCTCGCCCAGCGCCTTCAGAAACACCCGGTCAGAAAGTGCGGAGAACCCTCCAAAGTCCCATCAGGGATGGACAGCAAAGCGCAGCAACTGGTCTTAGCGGCAGGTACAGAAGGCAATTCCGCTCGGCACTCCGTAGCAACATTAGTGCCAGCAGCGTCTTCAAGGCTGGCGGTCGGTTGCCATCTAGTGGCGACAGGCCAGATCGCACCCATATGTGAAGTCGCCTGTTAATACATCTGCTTATCGGTTCGTTTTAGTTCAAAATTAATTATTGCTCAAAACCACCCATTTATATTCCGCTTTTAAAATTCTTCTTAGTGCTGAAGGCAGCTAATAATACTAGGGGGGAAAAAGATACGTTTGCGTTCACCCAAGACCTCTGCTAAATTTAGTTAATGGGCTGTCCCAACCCATTAACTGTACTCTAATTACATAGGCTGAATCTGCTTGACTAACTATCTTAAAATGAAATTCAGTTCAATCTCCAGAGCTATAAACTAGCTAACCATATGAACTTGTGCAGAGCCAGTCCAGATAGTCACTCTGTTTCTTAGGAGCCCAAAAAAATTGTATGAAATTCAATTAGTTAATGTAGTGAGTCAAAAATAGTAGGCCACACACTGCCATGCTCTCTGAATCATATGGGGCTGTGATCCTTGTAAACTGCCTGACAATGCCCCAGTACCAGCCTCCCATAAACAGCAAAGATGCTCTACCTATGGTCTTATGGTATTCTCTCCATCCATCCAAATTACAATTTAAGTTACAGCACTGATATCTGGATATTCTTCTATACACACAGCATACAGTAATCCAAAAAAAGTTTTAGACAAAACTATGTGGCTATAATGTGATTAAGGCCAGAGGTGGATTCTGAATCTTCTTACTGCTGGTTCGCTCAGGGTTGCGCCTCGAGCGCATCGTCCATCACCCATTTCCCAGATAAAGTTTTAAAACAAAACAGGATCTTTTATTTGTCTTACGGGCCTATTTATGATGTGGTGGTGTATTTCAATCATCTCCTACCCAGTGTGTTCCAAATAGGCTGAGATAAAATCCCGCTCACCCTTTTTCATCTTTTGGGACAGCTCGTTCTAATCCAACATAATTCTAAGGAATCTGACTTGGGGGGAAAAAACCAAGCAGAGCTGAAATTAAGCGCCTACGCCTTTAAGAAACAGGCGCAGCCTGACTCTCCCTATTACCGCTTGCTGTACTGGTTCTCCGGCAACGAGGAACGGCGCTTCTGACTGTTCCTTAGACGCCTCGTCGCGGAGCATTCTGGTAGCTGTAGTTTCCTCTCGACTCGAAACAATCGGTGCCTCGGGTCATTCGAACTACGATTCCTAGGATGCTAGGCGCCCGAAGGGCACTGGCGCCTTGCGAGGCCGCTCTCTCTCGGTGGCAGGGCGGCTAGTTCAAGTTGCCATAGCGGCAGCGGGGCGGGTGTTGGACAGTTGGAGCCGGAGGCGTCCGGGAGTCATGCTTCTTTCCTGACAACTATTCTCATGTGAGAAGGCGCGGGTTAGTCCCGGGATCAGAGAAGTGTCCGGGGCCCAGTGGGGAAAGAAGCGTGGGGATGTTATGACAGCGAGTGTGGATGAGAGAATCGGAGTGGGTGCACATCCGTTCGTGGGTGGAGAGAGCCATTGCCTTTGACCGTGCGGTCGCGATCGATCGTGGTCTTATGCTGGCGGAACCCGAGTTTCGGGTGACTGAAATTCGGCCAGGAAAGCGTCTTTTAATAGTATCCGGACAAAAGAAACTTTGCAACACTTTAAACGGATAACAGTTATGCAGCCCGGTTATGTGCATCAAAAGTAAAGGTGATTCATGTTTTGCCCAGCCTCTTCCTTCTATCATCCTTATCTGGTGTGTCTCAAGAGGTGATCAATAATTTGACCATCATGACTCCTACTTAAACCCTGTGGATTTCAGCAACACTTACACTGGGGAAGGAGGCAATTCTGCATAGTATCTGTCGAGTTAGGAGGAAGAACCATTGGGCAAAATGGGCTGCACAGATTGAGGTGCATTTAAGAGTAAACGCATTTAGAGTACCCGTGATTAAGGCAACATAACATTAGGAAGGATTTCAAGAGAAATGAAGAGTGACTTCAGATTATGTTTGTGCATATGAACTTCATACAGTATGTATTTTTGGAATAACTATGTGGCTTGTAAACTAAAACCTTTTTTTTTATTTGCCTGATTTGGAAGAACTTGTCCCTATTCATGTTATTTAAGACTACTCTGTATTAGCTATTTGTGACAGTCCCCAAGAGTCTCTGCTTTCGGTTGCATATTCCATCCATGTGGTTATGTGAGGCTGCAAACAGATGTATGTTAAAGAGGCGATACTGTTGAGACCTATGAGTCATAATTAATTTTGAAAAGAGGCAATTTTCTTTTGCATTTTTGACAGTATGCTGGATGAGGGGGCTAATCCTGCTTTCTGGAAAAATTGTACTGTAGCAGTGCCTTAAAGTATATGTTCATGTTTGTCTTAAGGCATATCACCACTGAATTAAATAGATTTTAAACTCCTTCCTTCCTTCCCTTCCTTCCTTACTTCCTCCCTCACTCCCTCACTCCACAGATGAGACAGTTTGATAACCTTTACAGTACTTTGTGCTGTACTGGGATGGAAATGGGAACTATGCCTGTAGGCTGAGATATTCTACATTTAATAGGTAAAAATGGGTTTCATTCATTTGCTTCTGAATCACACTATAGTGTGTTCCTGGTTACTATAACAAAGCTTTACCTTGCTCCCTTTCAACCTATTTCTTCAACAGTTGTATTCTGTTTAATTTTATGCTGACTGATCTGAAAGTGGCTCAGCACATATAAATGTTCCCCTAAGTTCTTAGTTTGACTCAACTTCCTTTTTCCTGTTGATAGAAGTTTGGAGAAGTTGTACTTAAAGTTTCCTAAGTGTCTTTTTGCTAATAGTCTGCTAGGGTGTGGCTTTTCTCCCTACCATTCTGTCTATATTTTATTTGCAATTGTGACATTCTGTGTGCTTAGGGGAGTAAATTGTGTTCTGGAGGATTGTGAAATTCATTGACAGCTTCTTCACCTTGAAGATTTGCAATGGTGCATGTATTATTTTAGACTAGCCTTTTCACTAATTTGTTTTACTACATTAGCCAAGGTAGGGATTACTGCTCTCAATTCAAATGAATCAATTTTGAGGATGTCCCTGTTTCAAGTGAGAAGTCCTGTATGAACTAGGTGCATTCCCCAGAATATTGGCCTTGATTTGGGATCCCCTGTCAGGCCATGATTCTGCTCTAAGGTAGATCATAATTGTATCGCTACAATGTTATGGTAGAAATACATGATAACAAAAGTCACTGGCTACATTATTAAAGTTTGGCTTACAGATAAATTTTGTCTGAACAGTCGAAGGTTTCTACTTAGTTTAGTACAATCTGCAAAGTAGAGGTACCATAGTATATATACATCAGGGGTGTCAAATTTGCATCATTGCAGCAGCATCACATGACATATCCAGACTTCCCCCCCTTCGCTAAACTGGGCGTGGGTGTGGCCAGCGCATGGCATATCTGGCCCCCAGGCTCCGAGTTTGACAGCCCTGATATACATGATTCTTCAGTAGAAACTAGAATAGGGAAAGGAAAAAAACTGTTGTCAAAGTTTCTATTTTTTCTCTCTATCGATGTGAAATCTGCATTTTTAAGGAATACTGCAAAGTGTTTAAAAATTGATGTTTTACATACAAAAGTCCATTTTTAAAATGACTACTCCTGACTTTATGTGTAGCTTCTATTATTATACTTCAGTTTTTGCAATTCATGGCATATGTGGAAAAGATAATGTGTTTTAAAAATGGTATCAGTGAGCTTCTGAGAACTGATTGGGTATAAGAGAGCAATTTTTAAGTATTGGAAAGGCTGTCACACAAAAGAAGGCCAAGAATTGTTCTCACATCCAATGTCCTATCTCAGAGATAGGATATTGGATAATAGATTTAAGAAAGGGGAAGGCAAATTTCTGATTGCATGTTACACAATATTTTAGTAACAGAAAGACTGTTCTGGCTTTAAACTGATTGGCGAGAGAGCTGCTAAACTCTCATTTACTGTATATTTAAGCAGAGACTGGCAACCATCTTTCAGAGACACTTTAATTTGGATTTCTACATGGACAAGGAGTTGAGCGAGTGGCAAAAATGATCCTTCAATCTCTGTGAATCTATAAACTAATGTAAACTGTAGAATAATGTTGTGGCAAATAGCAGAATCAGTCCAATTGTGTTTCAGAAAAAAAGATACTGTAAACACTCTTAACTGGGTTGCCTTATTTCTGGATGAATGGGATCAATTCAGCCAACTTTTCCTTTTCTTTTAATACTGATCCTGGCAGTGAAGTAATGAGACTTTCTTTTGCTGTTTAGTAATGTGGGTTCTGAATGAGGTTTTTGTTTTTGGAGTTGTTGCACTAAAAATAGTAGCTTTTAGAAATCTTCCTTCACTGCTAGAATTTGCTATAGTGATTATCAGGTGCTTAGTACAAGTTGCTGTTTGCTATACTATAATAATGTGTGACTATAAACTTTTAATGTATGTGCATAATGATATTACATGACTGGATAATTGCACATAGTTTACATATGTAAGATTCTTCAAAACTGCTATAAAAGGAAGTATAGTGATATCTTTGAAAACTTAAGAGTCATAATGATAAGAGTCTGGAAACAATTGGTTACTATGATATTTCTTTCAAACATTCCCACCCCAACACACAGAGACAAGGTCAGGCAACAAGACAACAGGTAGTTCTGAACTTACGACCATGACTGAGCCCAACATGTCTGTTGCTAAATGAGACAGTTAAGTGAATTTTGCCCCATTTTACAACGTTTCTTGCCACAGTTGTTCAGTGAATCATTTTAGTTGTTACCAGTAACACATCGTTAAGTGAATCTGGCTTCCCCATTGACTTTGCTTGTCAGAAGGCCACAAAGGTGATCAGATGATCCCAGGATAATGCAACCATCATAAATATGAATCACTTGCTAAGCATCCACATTTTGATCAAGTGACCATTTTTTTCAGTATCATTGAAACTTCGAACAATCACTAAATGAACCGTTGTAAGTCAAGAACTACTTGTAATCGTGAACTTGAAAAGGAAGCTAAGGATCATTTAGGTCAGTGTTTTTCAAATTTGGCAGCTTTAAGGTGCCGACTGGGGAATTCTGGGAGTTACATCCACACATCTTAATGGGCATTAAAAAAAAAACCCATCCATTGATGTAGTTCAGCCCTTTTTATTCTGAAGGAAAAGAAATTAAACCATCTTGAAAACAATAAAGAGTTTGCTACATTCATGAAACTATAAATGTGTATTCAGTAGTTCAATAGGACGCCCACAGGTAAGTGAGTATATGATTACAGCACGTGGTTCATTAAATATACCTGCAGTTCCACCATCCAGGTCACTCGCATACAAGCTTGAAAGAGATGCGCTTCTTACTCCAGAGTTTTTCAGCAAGCGTTGGTTCTTCAGTTGGCCCAGGGACTCTTCCAAAGTTTCTTTAAGCTATAGGAAAATGGCAACTTGTTAGGTAGAAGACAATTTTCCTTCAAAATGCAGCAAAGAATAGAACAGAAACAGGAATGTTATATCTTTACAGATTCTAATCATTAAATTCAATCAATAGCTGCTTACATTTGCAATTGTTTCTGCCTGCTCGTAGTTATATTCTCAATATTGGCCCAACACCTGATCCACGTGTCTTAAATTCCAATTTAATTTGATGTAATTCAGCCCTTTTTATTCTGAAGGAAAAGCAATTAAACCATCTTGGAGAGGTGGCTGCCCAACCACTTCTTCAAAATCTCCAGAGATCTAGAACTCACAATCTTTGCAGGTAGAATCAAATGATTTCTTTATTTTTTTTAAAATATACCGGTATATAAATCTCTTGTAGTTCCTATTCAATTATTCTGTGTAATGTCTTTGCACAACTTACAGGTACTCCTCAAGTTACAATGACAATGTGGGCATAAAGCACAACCACATTGCTTGGTGACAGCAATACCTACAGTTCTGGTTGTCATTGTTAATTGCCTCCCAAGGTCATTAGGCAAGGCAACTTCCTGCTGACTTCCCACACCAAAGTCAGTGGAGAAGCTGGCAGGATGTTGCAAGTTCCAGGCTTACAGGCAGGAACTGGGGATGGGGAATGAGGTGGATAAGGGTGCAAGGAAGTATGTGAGAGTCACTCTGCAGGTTGAGATGGGTGAATGAGAATGTACAAAAGGTGTTGATTGGGTTGGGGAGAGTGTGCAATAGGTGCTGCATGGGAGTGTGCAAAGTATACAACAGGTTCTACCTTGGTTGAGAAAGGTCATGGAGGTGTATGAGTACCCAAGAGGTGCTGTGCAGGGAGGGTTGCAAGGCTGTGCAAGTGAGGGGAAGGGTACACATGTGGGGGAGAATTATCTCAGCAATGTGTGATCTTCCCTGCTAGCTTTTTCTTTGCATATTGGAGAAGCGACATGGAAGTTGCAAGTGGTGATCATGGGACCTCAAGAAGCTTGGCAACCTATTGTATAGGTTCTCCTATACTATCTTCTATAATCTTGCTATAGTATAGAGCTTTGAAGACGATAGTTCTACAATTCTGTGAACACTATGAAGAACAATGGTCAAAATACTCATTCAGCTTGTTGAGCGGCATGGTAGTCTAGTGGTAAAGACACTTGCCTCCCACCTCAAAGGTTGACAGTTCAATCCTAGGTACTGTAGCAACAGATGTTTCTTTCTTAGGTCATAAAGAAAAAAATACCTGCTTTGAACTCAATATTAGTGTCAGGTCAGTAAATGCTCAGCTTCCTCCAGCCTCCCTGACTTTATTTTGAATTAAGGGCCTATAAGGTCACACAAAGAAGAAAAATTCAGTTTATTAGAACTCCTTGCTCTTTCAAAAACAAGACAAAACAAATATGACTTCTCATTCTGGGTTATGTACAGGATTTATAGTGTTGAGCCCTGTGATTGATCACCATGTTTTCAAGATTGAGGCATGCCTCAAATTAACCTTGTTCATTATAGTGTATTATTATCTGTGCTTTTTAGTACTTTACAAATTTTGGGTAGGTTTTGTCATCATTATTAATGAGATTATGATATATTAAGGAAAGGACAAAGTCTAGGCTATGCATAAACAATAGATCTGTATACTGTATGCTGAATGTACTTGTCCTTCAAGATCTTTTTCAAGTGTTCTCAAAGTGAGGAGGATGGTAATTGGCAGTGTGTGTGTGTGTGTGTGTGTGTGTGTGTGTGTGTGTGTATGTATGTATGTATGTATGTATGTATGTATGTATG
>JANHFT010002414.1:91789-106544 GCA_032467955.1 Pseudoxenodon macrops
TCATCTTCAGGATCTGGCCTTCTAAAGAGCAGTCAGGGTTGATCTCCTCTAGGACTGACCGGTTTGATTGCCTTGCATAATAATACTAAACCCACATCACACAGACAAAAACATTAAAAAAAATGAGTGTGTAAATGCTCAACTTATTTTTACTCATTACTCCACAGGGATGGTGTGGAATTATGACACTGATATTAAAAAAACAAAATATTGGTTACTGAGAGATAAAGGAGATACAATTTAAGTTATGGAAAATATATTGAGTAACTTTTTTGAGATAAAAAAATGAGTGGAAAATGCTAATATCTTATAGGCTGCTGAAGGATTATGGGACCTGCTAGCATCTCATAATCTAGTCTCTACTCTCTTTGCATCTCCTGCTGTATGAATATAATAAAAGCTTGAGAGGCAAACAAAAATGTATGTATGGAAGAGACTTCTGTTTGCTATTCACGTCAGGAAGAGTTGTATGGTTGCATTCTAAGATCTCATATAGCAGTAGATGGAGGCCATAAATCAACTATGCTTGGTAGATTTTAGCCTTTGTTTCATTTGGCATTGAACAGATCAGTATAGTTAGATTCCCTTCAGGGTTGCTTTGAGGATTTATTCTAGGCATCTGAAGTCAGTTAGATCTGCTGAAACTAGATTATGGTCTGTGACTGTCCCATTCAGGTGGGAGAACTTAATTCCAGCTGCTAAGCTTAAAAACTATGCTTGGTTCTGGCACTTAGTTAACAGCTACCAGAGGGGCATGGGAAAACTATTGCCAGAATATTTTCACAGTGGAATCACTGGATAATCCATTTGTGGCTGACTCTTGAAGTGTTCTTCCTGATTAGCTTGCTGAGGTCAAAGTCCTTATTATACAGCTAAAACCTGAAAGACCTCTGGCAGAAAATTTTACCCTTAGAATTACTAAAGGGAAAACAAGGGTTGGTGGGCTCCAGTGCTGGCTGTCTTATTTACCCGTATTAGCAGTTCAGCACATTTTTATATTGTTTGGAACCATGCCACTATCATCTCTTTTTATAAAAACAAAGGAAATAGTCCAGACCCTGCCAACCATAGACCCATTTGCTTGCTTAATACAATCAGCAAATTGTATGTTGCGAGTACTTTTTTGAACTGCAAATGATCAGATTGACTCAGACTCATCACAAAAGGACTGGAAACTGTTACAATTGCTTTGTTTTTGTATCTTGCTTCATGACTAGGGCAGATTTGTTTAAAAAAAACAACTAAAAATAGTGAACAAAAGGAATTGTAAATTACAAATGCCTTCAGCTATTTTAGAAAACTAATATCTTACTACTAATATTCTATCTATATTGATCCTATATTCCCATTCTTAGTTTATACCAATTCCCTATTCCTAAATCAGTATTCCTGGTATATTGTAGTTCCACCATTTATTTTCTGTAGGCTATTTATCTGCAGTATATCTTAAAATCCTATTTTTTTATCTTTCTCTGTTTTATACCTATACTGTATATTCCTATATTGCTGATCTCTATATTTCTCTTATATACAACTATATACATACTGGCATCCTTTCTAGATCTATACTCCATTTTTTTACAGAGTTCATTTGGTCCGTTATCTTTTGGTTCCTTTATCTTTGGTTCCTTTTTCTGTTTCTGCTTCTTTGCCTTTTCTGCTAAATTGTTCCTGGTTGGGCCCCTTTCCTTTTCTCCTCCTTCAAAGGAAGGTTCAAGTTGAGGAGAAAAGGCAGAGGTGGGCTGCTGCCGGTTCGGACCAGTTCACTTGTACCGGTAGTTCCGACCACCCGCTAGGCCCACTCACCCACCCCGGTGCTATCCCATCCTATATATCTCACTCTCTGGCTCACTCGGCCCGCCCACGCAGTCCTCCTGATTTCCGCACCTCGCCTGCTCTATTCACTGCGGCTGCCCAAGAAGGTGTGCTGGAAGCTGCAGGCATGAAATCGCTGTGTGTCTGAAGCCGCACGCAAGTGAGTGAAGTGTGCATGCGCTCAAATTTTCATTTCTGCACTAGGCAAACCGGTAGTTAAATTATGTGAAACCCACGTCTGGGAAAAGGGATTTCAGATCAGGTCTGAGGAAAAAAAGAAATATGCCCTGCACAACCCAGTTTCTGCAGCTTACTGCCTTCTTTCCTGTTGCCTCCTTTGCAGCAGGGCTTTGAGGCTTCTGTTTGTTCTGTTGGCTCCTCACGAGACCTGTGACTGCAGAGCTCACAGGTAGACATCTTGTCTTCTCCCCTCTTCTCCCGGCCCAGAGGCTCCCTTTTTGCATCGTTTGTTGATCTCAGTTCAGTTGTGATTTGATCTTAAGCAGAAACGGTGGGGGGAAAAACTAAAGGTATCCTTAATTGACAAAATATTGCTCTTTCTCGTCTTCAATGCCTCTTTCAAATTAGATTTAAAAATATCCCTCCTTGGGAATATCTCTCTGGAGCTGTCTTCACTAGAGAAACATAAAGCAGAGCTATGTTCTAGGCCTTGCTTTTGTTAGTGTACTAGCTCTTTCTCTTTTTTTCTGACTTAGAAGTAGGTGAATGTGAATATTTAAAAAGCTAATTGTTATCCTGGAGTTAGAGATGGCTTCTGAGGAAGGCAACTCCCCCATCTGCAGTATCCCAAATCAGTTTTTCCATTATGCTCCAAAATGTCATTCAAAGAAGGCAATAGCATGGAACTAAAAGGAAATCAAGTTGATGGAGTATAGAGACGCATATGCTGAAACATATGTTTAAATGTTCCATTAACTATATTGCTCCATAGAAAAATTCTGCTTAGAAGGAGCCTTGTTTTCCCTTTTGGTTTGGTCTGATCCTAAATTGTATCATGTGTTCCAGTTGTTGAGAGGTCTGATCCCGAGAAGCAAGAGATGGAGAAACAGATCTGGGAATTAAGAGCACAATTAAACCACAGTGCTGTAATGTCAGAGATAGAGGAGCTGCAGCGATGCGTTGAGCGCAAAGACAAAGAGAAATTGCAGCTTGTGATGCAAATAGAGGTAAATTTTTTCTTACATTATAACTTTGCAAATGGAAGGTATGTGTGCTAAAGTTTGCCTCACAAACATCGTCATCGTTGCTTCCCTTGTAAAGAAATAAACAAAAAAAATCTGTACATGAAACCAGCATATTGGGCTTAAGCATTATCTTCTTTCCCTCTCCATGTTATTTATTTTGATATCTCTAGGGAATTTGGATGGCAGGACAAGTAGCAATATTGAGCAACATTCATTCATGCAGGTCCTTATTTTTAGTCTTTTCACAGTCTTGAGTAGCATGGTTCTTAGTTCTTATGTCAATGCAAGACTGTCATTTAATGAAAGCAGTGGTTCCCATCAATACCAAATATGAAGGCTTTTATTTGTGAAAAATACAGCTGAACATAGCATCCAGCAGATCTTTTATAAGCAGAGTAAGGTCAGCGCTAGTTAGTACTTGAATGGGAGGCTACTTTGGGCTATAGATTGGACTGGAAAATCAAAAAAGCAATCAATGAAAAAGGCAGTGGGAAATCAGTTCTGTATTATTGATAAAAAAAGATGGATGTGTTCAAGTAGTCACTATTTGAACATGACTTAATAGAAATTTTATTTTCAATTAAGTACTTCCAGTACCTCTAAGTATAACTTATTTCCTGCTGGGCATAATTTCTAGAATTACCAAACTATTAACTATAAAGACATAATTATTCCATTATGTAATAAATATAGTTTGGCTAAGGCACCATGCTAGGAACCAGAAGACTGTGAGTTCTAGTCCCACCTCAGGCACAAACACTTGGTGGGTGACTTTAGGCCAGTCACTCTCTCTCAGCCCAACTCACCTTGCATGGTTGTTGTTATGGGGAAAACAGGAGGAGGAAGGATTATTAGGTAAGTTTGCTGCCTTGAGTTATATATAAAAAGAATAAAGGCAGAATTAAAAATAAATAAAAAACTCTTATAATTGTATCAGAAGCTATAGCTTCTTCAAAAGACAAGTTTAATAGTAAATTTTATTAAATACAATTCTAATAAAGACAACTTTAAAATAAATGAGCATGTAGGAAAGCAGTTAAAATACAACATTGTTGCTTAAAATCTTGCTTCCCATTAAAGGAATAAAATTGAATATGATGAAATATTTATTTTCCCTCAAGCAAGATTTAACAAAAAATTTGAAAATAGAGCAGCTATCTGAAACAATTTGTCCCACTTTCTATTGCATTCTAGTGACATTTGTATTTAACCAGGGCATCACAAGCTATAGTGGTACTTAGGTATCATTGTTAATTGGTTCTGGGAAATGCAATGAGTACCAAAAACGATGAGTACCAAACAGATTTTTCCCATAAGGAATAATGTAGTGAGTCACAACACGCTCTAGCTTATGTGTTGAATACCAAGCAAACGTTGAATACCAGTGCAAAATGTTTATGTAAAAATGTGTTGAGCACCAAATTCCATGAGTTTCAAAGCAGTTGAGTACCAATGTACTTTACAAGAGGAAAACAAAATTTCTTTTTAGGAATATAATTTGGGATCTGATCAGTTTTTACAATTACAACCCCAAAGAATTTCTGGGAATTTTACTGTACAGTTTGAAGATAAAAATATTCATAGCAGGTAACCTGGTTTTTGTAAATTTGAAATCATAGACCTAGCCCCTGTACCATTCTTCAATTCACATTTTGCCTCCTGTCGTTATCCTTTGAGGATAATTTCACCAGTGATGCAACATTAGGCCATAAAATACTGTGAATTTGAAAACTACAACAGTAAAACAGCATCCCATCAAATCTGTTTCCATATGAAATGTAATATTGTTCTTTGCTTTATCCAGATGGAGTTGATGAGAAAGATGAGTAAACTTGCTCTATGGATGACTGGAAAAGTTTAGGATCTGCCTCAGAATGGCTTGATCAATTTATTTTATATGACACTCAAAATAATCAAGCTGTTCAGATTTAAAATTGAGATTCTGTGGACTGGATCTCTCAGTTTGTTCTAGGCAAAACCAGCCATCATTGATGGTTTAGTTTTAGTTTCTTCAAAACCTTTAATGGGAATTGGGCTGATCTTGTTACAGGCTTTTTAATTGGGTAGGGATATTCAGCCCATTTCATTTTTAGTTTTGTAGTTTATGCAATTCTGAATTACAATAGGAACAAGCAGGCTTAATTCATCTTTGCCATCTATACTCTAAAATATAAATGAGGCAAATTCCTGGAAAAAAAGTAGTAAAATTAAGATTTTACAGGCTAGATTGGATGCAAACTATCTTAAAGCCCCTGCAGAAAAATTTTCGGGCTACATTTTGGTTAAAGTCTTTATTTTTCTTTATAAAAAGCAAAGACTGATATTTCTGATGAGGTATTCACTTTTGTCTACTTTATTGTGTGAACTTTTCTTGAATGGGACTAAGGATATGTGACAGTTAATTGGGGAAAAAAGAGATATTTTATAATTGACAATAAAAAAAGTTAATTAAGCTCGCACTAATGTACCTTTGAAAAGTTATCTGGACAAGTTGGAGAATGTTCTGTACATACCAAATATATTCATTCTATTCTTTTAAACGCATGTTGAACCTCATTAACCTTCATAAGTCATTTGTATTCATCAGGATTCCAAGTATTCCCTCATCAATGGTAGTAACTGATTTAATATGTTTCTTTTCCATCATCTGAAAGTGTTCAGAGCTGACTTTTACATAAGTCAAAGCAACATTAGGAGAGAATTAACAACATTTCTATTTTTAAATAAAACACAGATGGTAACCTCTCTTAATTGTGCTTTATCAAAACAACAACAACAACCCTTGACTGCCTTGATGAGGTACTATGTACAGTATATGGGCCCTATCAACAGTTAGTTTATAGTATGAGTGAATAAATTAGCTGTTAGAAATTACACTGCATACTAACATATGATGGGAGCTTATCAGTAGTTTTAATAAGTGACATATATAATCAAAGTAAATAATTAAAATCCACAGTGCAGATGTCATCAGCTGTATATGATCTAGTGCCCAATCCCATCAGAAAAGACCATGTTGAAAAACTGCTTTGAAGCAAACCCTATTTTTGAGCATGTTTACAATTTAAAAATGTTATAATAATCATCATATCACTGTCAAATACATTAAATACTGTAGATAATGAAAGTTAATACAAGACCATTAACTGCCTGTGTGCAAAGTCTACAACTGCCCAGAGATTTATCCTCACAATGTTTGTAGCAGGGGTGGGTTCTACTTACCTTCCCTACTGGTTCGGAGTTGCGCCGAAAGTGCGCATGCACGTGCAGTCGTCACTTCCGGGTAAAACCCCTCTGCGCATGTGCAGAAGGCTTTGCGCATGCGCAGAGGTTTGTTTTTCAGCCAATTTTTGGCTGGAGGACCGGTTTGGGGCCGTGTCCAGCTGGCCGTTGCTGCCGGTTCGATGAGCGGGTGGAAATTCCCGCTACCGGTTCTAGCGAACCGGTCCGAACTGGCAGGAACCCACCTCTGCTTTGCAGCCATGTGCAGAGAAAGGTTATTATGTGTCTTTGTATGTTTCCATGCAGTGATAGGATTCTGCACATCTGCAAAGCCCATCCAGAAGTATTTATTTGGATGCGTGCTAAGCATGTCTTGCAAGAAGAAATTGGCTATATATCTTGTCACATTTTGATTAATTTGCTTATGCAGAAGCTAGCATGTAGAAGGATAAATGCCTCTCACTTAAAGGGGGTGCTGGATATGTGTCCAGGCATGTCTGAACAGAGGCCAAGTTTCAGTCTGACATTTTTAAAAAAATGTGCCATATGCTTTCAAAACAATAAAGGCTTATGATTGGATAATAGTAACTTTTGACACCAAAGAGAAGCTTAAATATTCTGCAAATAGTTTTATATCGTTGGAGTTACTCTTCAGCAACTAGCAAATCAGGGTTATGTTTTCCAGGGCTTTCCAGGTGGTACAAAATGGTTGAGCCTCCTTGGGGGGAAGAGTTAATAAGTTTCAGTTTATCTGGTCAGGAACCTCTGCAGCATATATTGTAGACTTCAGTCTTGTTTTCATGTATGCTCTTTAAAGAATGGCATGCATCTCATTGGACATTTGATTGGTGATCATAGTCCCAGTAGTAAGCATCCCATTTCACAATAGTCCCTTCTTATGAATATGGATACAGGAATGCTTGAAATGAACTTGAAATTCTACATTATTTATTTCTGTGGACAAATTCATAGATTTTCAGACATTGTGAATCTCATGCTTCATTCTGCTAAATGAAAGAACGGAGAGTTCATAAATGTTATTTTGCCTCTAAAGTCATCAAATCCATTTACTTAATCTATTCTCAAAAAGGTCTTAGCTGTGAAAACAGTACAAACAGTTGGATAATTTATAAAAATTATAAAATCTCATACTGAAACAGTCACACATGCTTCTGACTTTATGCCATCACCTCATTTTGATATCAAAAACTAATTGCATTACTTCTAAATTCTTAAAACCTTTACAAACCAGACTCAGGACAACTCATTTGGGTAATACTTTTGATATTAAATTGTCTTTGTTTTACATGCTGACACAGTTAAACAAGGTTAGCAAAACAACAACAATATATATTTTGTCCACATGTATATATTTGATTTTAAAGTACAGTAGGATTAGATTAAAAATGTGAAATACCAGCAATACTGGTTACTTCACAATAATGGCAATTCAGCCCCAATATTCACCATTACTAAAAGTAAATTAGTGTCTTTCTCAATGCAACCTATGAAGGTTGCCAGTTCAAGAAAAGTGTCCCACATAAAATATAATTTATCCACCTTAGAGGAAGTATTTATGATGCTTCAAAGACCTTGGAACTGAAAAATTCTATAGCATTTTTAATGAGCTCTGTAGTTTTTAATTTGTTGTTTTTGCTCATATAGACAACCATCAGTCAATACTGAATGATTTTTATGCTATATACTTTCAGAATCTGTGTCATGCTAACAACTGAGACCTAATCATTTTTAAAGGTGATTTAAATTAAGATAATGGGTCTAGAACTAACACAAAGTATGGGGTTTTTTTGGGTGGTGGTAGTAATCTTTCTATTCACCAGTTGCTGTATTGCCAAACCAGAAGGAACAAAGCAATACAGATAGTCCTCAACTTATGACCAAAATTGAGCCCAACATTTCTGTTGCTAAGTGAGACAATTGTTAAGTTTTTTAATATGTTTTAAATGGCTTTCATTGTAAGATGGTATTTTTTTGAAATGATCACCTTTCCACCTTTCTTGCCCCAGTTGTTGTGAAACACTGCAGTTGTTAAGTTAGTAACACAGTTATTGAGGGAATCTGGCTTTTCCCATTTACTTTACTTGTCGGGAGGTCACAAAGGAAGATCACATGACTCTGGAACATTGCATCCGCCATAAATATGAGTCAGTTGTTAAGCATCCACATTTTGATCACGCGACCATGGGGATGCTGCAACACCGGTCATAAGAATGAAAAATGGTCATCAGTCACTTTTTTCAGTGCCGTTGTAACTTTGATTGGTCACTAAACGAACTGTTATAAGTTGAGGACTACCTGTATAATACCATCCTGAGTATCATCCTCAAACAGATTGAATGGCTCAGGAGTTCAGAGGCTTTTCCTTCCTCCTTTGCTTTGGAGGCTCAGGAGGTCAATTTTATATCAAACAAAAATCAGCCTCTATGATTCTTTCCACCCCTATATACTAAGTTGATAGATGTTTGCTCTTGTATAGCATGCTTTTGTCATACCTACTGTATATGAATTAGTCAAGACCATTACATCCTCCTCTTCCAGCGCATACCTAGCACTGATCCAGAGAAACATCTTTGGAAAAGTTTTGCACCTGCCACTAGAAACCTGCATGGAAAATGCCCAGACATGACAATCATTCTTTTGTACATATTTTTAGTCATTGTGAGGGTATGTATCTGCCTAGTTGCAGACCCATTGCAGACAGAAATTTAACTTTTTTTGCCTTTTAACATTTTCATACATATTTGATCCTAATTCTGTTCCATCCAATTTCTGCAGCAGCCTAAGGGATTTTTAATACATAAACCTTATTGCATCTTGGACAAATGGGTGTCCAATCTTTTCTTTAAGACCTCCGGTGATGCAGCACTCATAACTCCTGGAGGCAAGCTGCTCCATTGAATAATTGTTTTTTGTGTTAGGAAATTTCTCCTTAGTTCCAGATTGGATCTCTCTTTAATGAACTTCCACCCATTGATTTTTGTCCTGTCTTCAGGTGGTTTGGAGAATAAGTTGATCCCTTGTTTTCTGTGACAGCCCCTCAAGTGAAGATACCATAGCTATCATGTCCTCTTAATCCTTCGCTTTGTTAGGCTAGACATACCTAGCTCCCTTAGCTATTCATCATATGCTTTATCTTCCAGACCCCTTATCATTGATGTTCTTCTCTAAGGTCTCAACATCTTTTTTGTATCGTGGTGATCAAAACTTTTTTGTATCGTGGATGCAGTATTCCAAGTGTGGATTCATTACTGCAATATAGAGTGATATCAGTTCTAGTTATCTTTATTCTACTATTCCTCTGTTGAAGCAATCTAGGACTGCATTGGCTTTTTTAGTAGCTGCAGCACACTACTGGCTCATATTTAAGTGGGGGTCCACAAGGTTCACTGATGATCCACTAGATCCGACTCACAGTTAATACAATTGGATAGGTACTGCTTGTTCTATAGCCTGCATTTAGTTTTTCTGCCTGTGCTGGACCTTACTTTTTTCACCAGTGATCTGACCCTTGTTGCCGAGGGCCCAATGCTCAGCTCTGTCAAGATCCTTCTGAATCTTCAATCTATCTTCCAAAGTGTTCACAATTTCCCCTAGCTTGGTCTGGTCTGCAAATTTGATGAGTTCCCCTTCTACCCCTTCATCTAAATAATTTGTGAAGATGTTGAGGAGCACTGGGCCCAAGCATAACTTTGAGATAGTCTACTGCATACTTCCCTCCATATAATGTACTTCCATTGAGGACCACCTGCTGAGTGTGGTTGGTCAACCAACTGTGAATCCGTCTGGTGGTGGTACTGTCTATCCCACATTGTTTTATTTTGTCAAGAACTAGGTGGTTGTCTACTTGTCTCAAATGCCTAAAGTCCAAATAAACTATATCTACAGTATTTCCCTGATTCACCAATTTAGTCACTTTATCAAAAGAAGATAACACGGTTTGGCTGGCATGATCGTTTTTTAACAAACCCATGCTGGCTTCTAGTGATCGCATTGTTTAATTTTTAGGTGCTCACAAATCTGATGCTCAATTATCTTTTCCAGAATTTTTGTAGGTATTGATACCAAGCTAGTTTCTTGGATTCACTTTTTCCCCTCCTTCTCGAAGCTTGGGATCACATCAGCTCTTTCCCAATCTTCTGGCAATTCCCCAGTGCTCCAGGAACTCTGAAAGATTTTGTTCAATGGTTCTGAAATCACATCTGGCAGCTCCTTCAGAACCATGGGATGTAAACCATCTGGTCCTGGTGATTTGAAATTGTCTAAAGCGGATCGGTGTTCTTTCATCAATTTCTGATCTATTTGGATCTCCATTCCTGTTCTGTCTCCCACTGTGCTGCTTTTTGATAGGTTAGGCTTTTTTGTTTTTCTTTTTTTGCATAAAGACAGATGGAAATAAGAAATTAAATAGCTCTGCTTTCTCCATGCTCTGCTATCTTCTTGCCATTTTCTCCCATTAGTAAACAGAATATTTCCTTGACTTTTTACTTGTTTTTTTCCCAATATTGATTTTTTTTACTTTTGCAGTTTGATTATTTTATACCCTAAAACTGCAGCTACCTAATATTATGTCTGACTTGTGGGAAATATATATCCGATGGAAAGTTAAGTTCTATTGAGACATTTATTTCAAGGTATACTTAAATATATATTTGAAAGTCTCTTCAGAAGTATGATTACTTTTCAATAAATAGAAGTTATGGAATAATGGGTAGAATTCATATTTATTGAATTAAATGTATGTGTCAGCGTGAAGGTAGACACAGTTATACGTTACTGTTCAAAATTCATCAGCAAACACACTATCTAAAATTATACTGAATAGTGATTTTTTAATCCAATTACTGAAGAGTGAGTTCACCATATGTTCTTGGATTCTGACATAGCAATTGCTATTATGCTGAAGTAAGGACACATCCATGCATCATTTTATTTTCTAAATGTCCTGACATATTCTTAAGGTTGTCTTGCATTTCTTTCTCTTTGTAATTGCAATGATATGGAAAATAATGGCTGTGCAAAACAATTAGGAATGGTTGCAATTAGTTGATTTGTTTCAGATTTAACTTCTATTTAATAAATTGGATAAATAGGACATTACTTCACCAAAACGCTTTGATTTTCCTTAGATTCTTGGGAATCCTGCGTGTGGTCTTATATAAGCCTTGTGTTTGTACATTGTGTTTAATGTTCTGCATGTTAAAAATAGAGTCTTAATGTCTGAACATTTGCTTCAAAACAAATTTTTTAATTTTTTGTTTTAGATTGCTGCATTTTCGGTATGTAGTCCCTGAGCAATACAAAAGTTTGTTTATAATTTTTAAAATGTAAAAGGACAATGGCTTATGTGGTTGTTACAAAAGCTGCAGGTTTTTCTAGATTTCTTTATTGTGAAAGAATTTACAAGAAACAGATTGGTGGTAGTGAGGCAGCTTGTCTACATAGATAGTTCTAAAATAAACAATGGGAGAAGACGGTCAACTAGACTCTGTCTGATGTTATGAAGGATTCAGATTGTAACAATGACTGCCTGGAGGATTGCTAGGCAATCTTAGTCTCATCCTAAAGCCATCAAACCATTCATGTAGATTGTAATCTGAACATCTTATTTATTTTTATTGTATTTATTTGTCAGACATATATGAGCTAACAGATATAAGTATAAACATGCATATGAACACAGGAAATGGGTACAAATAAATGGGGACAGTAGGACAGGGATGGTAGGCATGCTGGTGTGCTTAAGCACGCCCCTTAGGAATGGGGTGCGGTCCATTTTCAGTCAAAACAATTTGAATCTTCAATCCACATATCATGAACTCCCCTTCATTTATTTTGCTTTGCCATTGTCCTGATTTTTGTACTAATGCATAACTGAGCAACTACAGTCATTTATTTATTTGATTTATATAGCCATCTACCTTACTTTAAGTAGCTCTGGGTGACTTACAAGATTAAAAGATACAAATCCACCAAACATAATCACCTGGCACCCAAAGATAAACAATGACCTCATTTCCCTTCAGTAATAGCAGAGTTTATGTATCCATCTGACCCAAATGCCTAGTGAAACAGCCAAGTCTTTAATGCCTTGCAAAAGACTAAAAGAGGCGGGGACATCAACATCTTTTTCAAAATCTATCAAAATCTAATGCCTTGCCATAACTTCTACCTAGCCAAGCCATAGTTGAGAATAAGATCTGGCAATCATGATTTTGGTAATTTGAACATGTCTGCAAGATGGATGTAGCACTCATGCCCAAGTGATTGCTGGAAAGGAAACATTCACTTGGTTGGGGGGAAAATTATCTTCAAAAAAATCTGGATAAGCAGATATAAAAGTGGAAACATAGCGGTTGTATTCTAATGTCACAGAAATTATGGCATCCACTTAGGACAGAGAACATTGAAAGGGTAACTGCAGGATATTAGCCATGGTGGTGATATCTTACAGTTTACAAGGCCATCCACATGAATTAATCTTTATATAATAGAGCTATCTGGTGATTTTAAGTCACACAATGTATCTCTTTTTAAAATTAATCTATGCCATGGTTGTTTCTAGTTGGATCCACAGATTGATCTTTGATGCCTTTCATTGCTTTGATAAATGACACAGCTCTTTTACTAATATAGAGAAGAGGAAAATTAGTTGCCACCCTTTGTCATATCTGTGGCACATGTGGTATCCCCTGATAATATTAAAGATAGTACCAGCCACTTTGGCAGATTTGGGTCAATATGTCACTTATGCAAGCAAACCTCACAATATTTTATGCTCAAAAGTTGTCTAATCTAAAGCTTCCTTCCAATTCAACGTATTGAATCAGCTAAGGAAACGTATAATACACATAGGATGCTATATTAAAAATGTCTATAAATAATAAAAAGCAATGTGTTGAGTATGCACATATGAGGGTTTGATGTAAATGTTCACCAAATATAAATTGGTGTGATAAAGGTATTGTTTTAATATGGATTGGGGAATAGTTCTAATAGCTAATATAGATATCATTGTCTTTTGTTTGTTTAAGTATTTAGCTTCTGTTCCATAATAGCTTCAAAGTCAGCAAAAAATACATTTTAAAAATTGAATAGTAGATATTGAAACAAATATCTATGAATAAAGTTGCAATTTGGCATGTATTGTCTGTTGTGTTTCTTGTTGACCAGGGAGATGGCTGATTTGGTATAGGATACTTTTTGTTTTGTTTTCTTGCCATATTAAATAAGTTGGTGGATAATGGTAAAATGTATGAATTATACATTTTGCATAAATATTTCATTGGAAGATAACAGGATTATTGTGATTTCAAACACAGAGTTGATATCTAGGAATTAATTATGTATCCTTGTGCTTTAAAGAAAATAATCTCAATTTAAAAAGTTTGCCTTGTTTATGAAAAATATGAACTGCTTAAAAAAGAGAGGTCACTTTTTCATGTAAGATAAATGTTTTCAATTAATTTAACAGTATTTTCTGAACATTGCTTAAACTTTGAATCTTGTTTTATTAAATATTACATAGAAACTATAGTTGTATGTACAATATCTTTTCCCCAAGGCTTTGTGGAGAAATAATTATTTTTAATGATTCAGAAAAGTTGGAGATACCATTATTTAGGACTGTATCTTTTAATATTATCACCAGATGGGAAGCAATTACAACTGTTGAAAGGGAAAAAATTAGCACAGAGGTGAGACATTTTATAACATTTATTGAAGATTAAAGGTAACCACTTCAGTGTTTTTAAATGTCTCTTCACATCTGTCAATGAATTTGAATCCGTGGAACTTACCAGTTACATTTAATTAATAAAAATCTTCCTTTGTTATTGAATTCAACTGAGTATCTAAAACACCACTTTAAAGATATATGAATAAGGTTTTCTAGTGTGCTTGATGATCAAAAAAATATCCACAAGTGTTAAGAGTATGAAAATCTTTTGCATTTTAGAAAAAAACTCAATTACAAAGTCTAATTTCAGCTATAATTATCACAGTGTGCAAAATCATTTATTTAGAATAACAATATTTAATGGTTGAGATTAAATGTTTCTAGGTCTCTTGGTTGGTGACAAGCTTTGAGTGTCTCCTTATTATATTGTTATTTTAAATGGCTCTCTGGAAGATGTCTAGGCTGTCATCAAGAAACAAATATTTTCTTATCAGTTTTGTATGTGGACTGTGGCATTTTCCCCATCGAATGTTATGACTTTTCTTTTTTCATATTTCCCCATAAGGTGGCAGGTTGATTAATGTTTGTTGTTGTTGTTAGTTGCGAAGTCGTGTCCGACCCATCGCGACCTAATGGACAACGTTCCTCTAGGCCTTCCTGTCCTCTACCATCCCCCGGAGTCATTTTAAGCTCACACCTACTGCTTCAGTGACTCCATCCAGCCACCTCATTCTCTGTTTTCTTTTGCCCTCAATCTTTCCCAGCATTAGGCTCTTCTCCAGTGAGTCCTTCCTTCTCATTAGGTAGCCAAAGTATT
>JANHFT010002414.1:113887-132758 GCA_032467955.1 Pseudoxenodon macrops
TTCTTGTTTGTGTCTATTGGATACCTCAGATGATAGGTAATAGAGAATTGGTTTCTGCTTCCTGGGTATGTACTACTTTAGACTCCCAGTGGGGTGTCAAATTGGAGGCCACACCCACCCTAGCTTTGAAAAGGGAAAAAAAGATTGTGTGATAGCAATGTGACACAGCAGATTTAACACCCGTGCTTTAGAGGAAACATTGTTTCATATGTTTTAGACTTCTTTTAAAGTGACATGAGTGCCCAAAAATTGAGGCCTTTGAACTATGGTGCTAGAGAAGACTCTGCAAGTCCCTTGGACTGCAAGGTGATCAAACTGGTCAGTCCTAGAGGAGATCAACCCTGACTATTCTTTAGAAGGCCAGATCCTGAAGATGAAACTCAAATGCTTTGGCCACCAAATGAGAAGGAAGGACTCACTGGAGAAGAGCCTAATGCTGGGAAAGATTGAGGGCAATAGAAGAAGGGGGCGACAGAGAATGAGGTGGCTGGATGGAGTCACTGAAACAGTAGGCATGAGATTAAATGGACTCCAGAGGATGGTAGAGAAGGCCTGGAGGAACATTGTCCATGGGGACACGATGGGTCAGACACGACTTCGCAACTACTGATAACAACAACAAACTGTTTTGGGAAAAAAAGCTCTCTGTCAGTTCTGAACATAGTTCAAACTAGACAATCAATGCCCCATTGGGTTGTCATTTCAGAGATATGTCCTTACCTGAACAGAGAAGCAGAATGACTATGGTGGGTTAAAAAAAGTATTAAGAATGGGAGCAACTTCCATCTTCTTGCTGCCTTTCTCATTGAGTTTCCTTATGGGAAGCTGGCGAGAAGCATGAGAAAACTTCCTCTTTCCCCTTCTTTCTCTTTCTCTCTGTCATTCTGTCATCTCCCTTCCTCAAACACCTGCTGGCTTTCCCATTTACTTTGCTTCTGGAAAGCTTCCAGGGAGAAAGCCAGTGGGGAATCCAGTAGAAAACTGCTGGATGGGGGAGGGAAATAAAAGAGATGTGCAGAGGTGTAGGTCAGAAATGGTATGGGTGTTGTTCAAGAGGTTCCATGTGGTTTGAGGAGAGCATGTGTCTAGGTAGTGTGAATCGAAAAGAGTAATAAGTATGTAAGATGCTGTAAGGATCAATTAAGGATGCGGGGGATGCGGGACAAAAATAATGCATGGGGGTCTCAAAGTTGTGTGAGAGTTACTCAGCCAGTTGGAGATTGTGTGTGATATTTGTATGAGTGTTCATATGTTGAGAAGGGTGCCTGGGGTTGCTTGAGAATACACAAGAGGCACCATGCAGGCCAGGTATGTGTGTGGGGGAAGGATTCATGAGGGTATGCAAGAGAGTCTACATAGGTCAAGGAAGACACATGAAGGAATGGGAGAAAGCAGGAACCCCATGCTTGAGCTGCATAGGTGTTCCTTCCATCTTGTTCCGTCTCCCTTGCCTTCCTACTAGACAGATAAGTGGCTGCTGCTGGGTGAGTAAGGGCATGAGGGATTGCGAGACTGGCTGGGAAACTGTCATGGAATGTTGAAAAAGAAGACCATGTGACTGTAGCACCAGTAGCAGAGCAGTAGTAGCACTGAAGCAGTCACAACGTCCCCAAATTTCATATCCTATGGAGCCATGAGTCCTATATTTTGAACACATTCTGTAAGTTAGCCCACTTGAGGTATCCTAGTTCAAAAATTATTTCTCTATGATGCACTATTTTACCCAGTTAAAAGTCATGACAACAAGAGTTTTAGTACCGAAGTGTACCCTCAAGTTGTAACATTTGTGATAAAGAGAGAAAAAACTTTTCCGTGTTAGCTGCACCATAAATCGTCACTCTATTATGGAACTGTGGTGGCATAGTGGTTGAATTGCAGGCTGACTCTGCTCACCTCCAGGAGTCAATCCTGACCGGCTCAAGGTTGACTCATCCTTCCATCCTTTCAAGGTCATTAAATGGGGACCCAGATTGCCGGGAGCAATAGGCTCACTCTGTAAAGCACTTAGAAAGGGCTGTAAAGCACTTAGAAAGGGATGTAAAGCACTTATGAAGTAGTATATAAGTCTAAGTGCTGTAGCTATTAAGTGTCCCTTTTCTTTCCTTTATTCCAAGTAATAAAATTTCTGCATAGAGGAGATGCTTTAGCCATGTCAGAGGTGTCAAACTCAAGGTCCGGGGAACGGATCAGACCCGGTGTGTGTGTGCTTAGATCTGGCCCATGGGGCTGCCCTGGAAACAGTGAAGGATCAGCCCGTGGTGTCTCTGCCAGTGAAAACGTAGCTTGCTAGGGCCACGGGTGGCCCTCCTGAGCTCCGTTTTCGCTGACAGAGGGTTGCAGGAGGCCGTTGCAGCCAAAAACACAGCTCGGGAGCTCCTTTTCGCTGGCAGAATGCTCAGGCCGCCACAGGCGACCTCAACATGAGTGAGGTCAAGCTAACCACACCCCTTACTTCCCCCCCCCTGCCCCCCCAAGTTCAAACACAACCCTGATGTGGCCCTCAATGAAATTGAGTTTGACACCCCTGAGCTATGTCATAAACATAATCTCTTCATGGGCTTTACTGCATAAAAGATATAGGTAGTTATATTGATTGAATTGTCCTTCTAATGGTCCAAAGCACAGAATTTGCCTTTTTCACATTGGATTTTCATTGTGCTGTCTGTTGTGATTCCAAGCTGTCTTTCCTGACCTATCATTGCCTGTTCTGGTCCCATTCGTTTATGGAAATGTTGGGGGAAAGCATCTGGTCAGATTAGTACTAACAATATAAACTGTTCATTATTACATAACATCTCAAATAAACAGTTATTCCTATAAGTACTTGATGTTTGATAAATCAGAATGAATGGAGTTAAAATACTTTTTTTCACTGTAAATATTGTATTGACAATAAATAAACCAGATGGGGATTTAGTAGGAAAAAAATAAGTTTGACTTCAAACTTGTTTTTCTTTTTAAGCTATATTTTCTCTTTACCACAGTTGTAGTTTCCCTCTTACTTGTCCGGATAAACTTGTTTCCTCCCTTAGTAAAACTGGGAATCTATTGGATATTAAGAAACATTAAATGACTATAAAAGAAAAATTTAAACAGTATTTCCCCCTCAATTTCTGTGCCATTAATATGAAATACTGAACATTTCTTGTCCATCCAATAGTCAGAACTTGCAGAAGAAAGAAATTTTGTAAAAGCTCATCGTCGGCATGTAGAAAAAATGAAAATCGAATGTGATAAGCTGACATCGGAGCTAACCCACAAGGAAGAAGAAAATGCAAAAATTAAGCGAAAATGCAACATAATAAAACAGGAATTAGAAGAAAAGGTAAAAGTAAAATATGGAGCTTTGTAATAGAACAGTATCTGTTCAACGGAAAAACCACATTTACGACTTAAGAATTTTTTTTTTTTTAAGATATAAATTTCTATCTTTCCAGTCTTTTTGTTTTAATCATACATTTTCTCCAAATGCAAAAAGGAAACATGGCACAAAGAAAGTCTTTTTGTATTTGATATTTATTTATCTAGTTGTATACTGCTGCATAATAAATATGGTGACAACAGACTATTACATGAAACGCTCCGATATCATAGTTCTGAGTATTGATCCATTGTTGAGGTCCTATGGTTGAATCATGAGAAAATTGCTTATGAAAGTCTGCCCAAAAAGTTTCAGGTATGCTGCACTCTAAATTCCAAACTTGTGCTCTGCCAAATCAAGTATACACTCACTGATAAGAATTTTTTTTCTAAAAGTAAAATATTATTAGGAGGGTCCCAGAGGTGTTTTTTCAGGAGACAACTGGACTTTCTGGCTTTTCTTTGAATACATTTCACTTCTCGTCCAAGAAGCTTCTTTAGCTCTGGCTGAATGGTGGGAAATGGGAGACTGTAGTCTACAACACAGTCCTTTGAACAGTTCCAAGAAGCTTCCACACCCATTTGCACTACTCTGGTGACCCTGCCGACACAGATAAACCTCCACGTGGCCTTACCAACTCTCTAAAAGTATACAAACGATCAACTGTCTGCAGGGAGTATAAATCCTTCCATTCCCCACCATCCAGCCAGTGCTGATGAAGCTTCTTAGATGAGAATCTTCAAAGAAAAACCAGAAAGTCCAGTTGCCTCTTGAAAAAGCACCTGTGAGACAACCATGACCTGAATGACTGATAATCTCCACAGACATTATTATGAGTGATTTGAGTTCATAAATAGACATTCCCTGAACTGCTAGCAGTGTTTTAATGTTCAAAAATGATCTGAAATGCCATTGTTTATTATTATATTTATATTCCAACCCCATTTTGTATAACTTAAGGCAGCAAACACAATGCTCCTACCCCCTATTTTCTCCACAGCAACATTCCTGTGGGATAAGTTGGGCTGGTACAGAGGGAAGACTGCAATTCATGATCTCCTGGGTTATATCCTGGAGCTTAACACTGCACCAAAGTGGCTAAAAAACTAGTCACCCAACATGGAACTTGAACTCACAACCTTATAGTTGAGTGCCACGTTCTATAGAATGAGCTAACAGGGTTTTTTGAGATCAGCTTATTTATTCCTAATTGATATTGTCATTACTATACATGGCAAACTGTCATGGGAGATCAAATGATAGAAATGTAAACTGCCTTGAGTTGCAAGAGATAAATAGTATAAACATGTAATTTATGAATTCAAAAACTTCAAAACTGATTCCATCAGACCTACAGGAAAAGAAATAAATGCCATCAAGTACCAATTAGTAATTTAGTTCAGAAAATAAATGACCTGCTTTAGATTTTGAATTGTCACAGCTACAAAAAAATTTAACATCTGCCAATGTTTCAATGTGCGATATTTTCTCTTCCTGTGACAGCCCCAGTTTAAAATGAAAGTGGTTTTTTTTAAAAAAAGGAATAGCTTTACATTAAGTTAAGAGGTATTGTTAGCTCTTTTGAAAAAAAGTAGGAAAACTAAGAAAACTAAGAAAGAAAGGCAAAAATGACCTTGTTTTTGTGAAAAACAGCCCATTTTTCGCCCGTTTTTCGCAAAAACAGGAGTTTTTGCCTTACCCCCAGCCCTCAGAAACACTCTGCAAGCCTCCCAAAACTGGGCCCATTTTTCGCAAAAATGGGATGCAGGGGCGGTGCCTCAGGAGGCCAAAATTGCTGTATTCAGTGTATAAGAAGCACCAACATTTCCACCTTCTGTTAGGGGGGGAAAAGGTGCATCTTATACTCCAAAAAATATGGTATGTTGACAAATGTGTCAACATTTTCTTCAGACTAAAGAAGCTGCTTGGATAAATAGCAAAATGTTTCAAATTGATAAGAAAAGTTCAGTTGTCATATGTGCATAGTTAGATACAAAAATAGCCTAATTAATTTATGAAAAATACTGATGTACTCCAATGCCCATAACCTCACAGTCTGAATAATGAAAAAAAAAAGTTTATCTGGTTTGCCTCTGTTAGCAACATTTTCCTTTCCAGGATTTTGTTTCCCATTAGAGTTTCCTTTGCAAACTACAAATTTGGATGGTTTCTCTGTTGCTCATTGGCATATTCTTCAGGTTTTTTTTAACCTTCTGAATTGTTTTCTTTTAGCATGTTTTTAGTGTTTTCCAAGAGGGCTCGACTTATAACACTGAACATCTTTATTCTACACTAGCCTTTTATAATTTAATACTTCTGGCAATGCCATGAAATCCTTTATTCTTATTAAGTATTCTGTGGAAAGTGATAGAAATAGGCAAAGGGATTTAACAGGCTTCAAGATTATTACCAAGACGTGACAAATTTATAATGTGATGTTCCAATGAAATCCTTGAAACAGAAACATTCTGCCCTTTTTTAAAATAAAAATGTAGGTTCATCCTGTAATTTGAAGAACTCGGAGATAGCATCCCATAGGAAATGGCTAATGGTTTTCCATGTTCTCCGGTCGGTTACACAACTACAACGTTGCTTAAACATTTGGCTCGTAAATAAAAGTACTAGTGCATTCCAGCAATTTCCAAAGGCCGTCCTGGCCAAGCTGTGTTTGGATTTGCACTTTCTGATGACAGGTTTTCTAATGACTCTTCTTCCTGCATGGATATAATTAAAGAGAGAATAAGAGAGCACAGAGTCTACTTTTACCAAATCAAAATATTTCCCTGGGTAAAACAGACCCACGATTGGATTCTTACTATTGTGTTCTTTGGATCAGATCAGAGCAGCTGCTCAAAGCTAACTCTTTATAATGTCAAAGAAAAAAAATGATCAAATGAGAAAATGTCAAACAAGGATTCATTTTTGAGAAGTTGATCAGAGGACTGCATTCTGGTTTTCATTTCCTTGGGAGCTTTTTTAGTGTGAGTTATTTATTAAATATGTTTTCTTTGTATCCCTAGGAGGTGGTGAGAAAATGAACCTTTGACCTAATCTAAAACTATGTAAATGAACATCTTTGGGGTTTATCCTCCTACTCCGCATCTCATCATGGCCTTTTGTACAATAAAGGCAGTGCACAAGCAAAATCATTGCATAGTGTTGTATGAGGAACATGAAATAGTTCACAACGATCTTTTTTTTCTCCTGTAATCCTAGAGGACAATTATCTTCAATATGGGCAGATTTCCGTATTACAAAATGTACTCAAAGTGGCCATGTGATGATCCCCAATGAATGCGGGGAATGTAGTGGAATCATTTCCAGTAGTGGAAATGATTTAATCTCCATGGTATTCTTTGAACTTGGCTGTTTGCAAGTTACCATGTGTGAGTTGGGCAGCTATATAAATTTATTTATTAGATAAATTTTATCGCTTAACTAGGTATCATTAACCAACTAGGACGTTGCCTTGCTGGGTAATGAAACAGCTGGGTAAACAACCAAATTCAAAAGGCATCAAGAACTTCACAGTTCAATACTGAACTGTATATATTCTCTGTTCTTTATTGTCTTTTTCTGCATTTGTTGTGAAATATATTGAGACTTATTTATATTCAATCATCTGAAAATTGCTAAACAAGCCATAGACTGATATGCCATCATCAAATTTCCATTCCCTCCTAGAAAATATCTCACTTGTTGTATGTATGTACTTTTTTTTTAAATCCCACAATTTGCAACATTTTGTGAGGTGTCTGATCCCAGCAATAGTACAAGCTAATAAAAATAAAAAATTATGAACAAGGTGGTCTTGACAAAATATGCTTACACGCAAATAACTGAAAATGTATTTGGAATAGAGAGAAACATCTAATACAAATTAAATTTAAAACAGAGAATAGAAAGGATAAAAAGTACAAAGAAAAAGAAAGTAAAAGTAAAAATATAATAAATAAAGAAATAAAGAAAAAAGTAATATATATATAACTCTCTCCCATTACTATGAATGTAAGTCACGAATGGATCACAGTGTTTTCTATTAGCTGAGGGATGCCTTGGATTAATGACATACAGTAATCAGTTATGGAAATTCATTTCTGTTTGAATACAAAATAAAATTCTGGTTATTTGTTATTACCATAATAAATATAAATGAAATACCAAGACATATGAAACATCAAGACTCCAAGATAGTATGGCTGTAGATATTAGTAATGAGAGTTGCAATGGAAGAATATTATCCTGTTTTTAGCTTGCTTGAAAGAACTGACTTGTGAGAAACGGGTTGTAGGCTAACTGGATCTTGAGAGTGATCCAGCAGGAGATACTGGGTTTGTTGTTGTTCTTGGAACGGATCCATTCTGAAATGATTCTACTTCTTATCTCTGCTTGGGCTTTAACATGCTCTCTCTAGAGATATGAGGCCAAAGGTGTTATATGAGGGGTTTTGCGTTGGAACTTGATTCACCTCATAATGTGTTGTGATAAGCTGCTGAGTTACCTGGCTTTTTTTTAGGTAGTTTGATTGTAGGGACAACAAGGGGGATGCTTTTCCTTGAAAACTGTTAGGAGATGTTAGCTTATGCTACTGATTTTAGTCAATTGTAGGCATAGTGTTATGCTAGTGCATGTATCAAGGCTAGCACAAAGATTTAGAAAAACCAAGAGTCTCCTTCTCTCAATAGAGCTCACAACGTTTGCTCATACTTCCCACAGCTTTATTGATTTGATGTGATCTGTAAAAAAAGATGAAAAAGATTTTTCAGTCTTAAAAATGCCAAAGCAGTTTGATCTCAACAATAATTGGCACCTTAACAAAGGCATTGAGAGGGATGGCCTTAGCTTCTTTGCAGTAATACTGTCGCTACTTCCATAGAAGACAATTGCACTCATTTGTACAGCTTTATTAGTGGCAGCAATTAGTTGCAGAATTTTCTAGCAGGAGGTGATTTTTTTTTCAGTGCCACAATGCCGGTTAACTTTCCTAGTGCAATATCTAAGTGATGTTATCAAGCAGTACATTTTGAGAGTTTAACATGGCAGCAACTTGCTGTTGAAGTTTAAACTTCAGCAGATATTCTGCTCTGAAATACTCTGAAACTCAGGGTGCCATTGGAAAGATGTGCTTGTTCTAATGCCTTTGAAATCTCTGAGTCGGGTTCTTACCAAGCCTTGAGCTAGTACTAGCTCTGGAAAACTGAGGATTTTGGCTAAATGTAGATCATTCCCTCCCGTTTATCCTCATTATCCTCCTCTTACGTTGATTGATTGCAGAAATCCTGTCTTCCTAATGGACAAAATTCAAAGATAGGAATGCTCTGCACTTAATTCTTCAATCTCTTCTGCCCAACATATATTGATGGTTTAAACTAAGCTGTCGTGAGTGAGATGTTTGTGTCAGGCAAAAGCTGTCAGCTGAGAAAGAACTGTAGCACTGAAGTGTAAAATTAAACAGTTTTGCTTTGGAATAAATCTTCAGATATTGGATATGAGCTTTTTCTGTGGGTTCTGCTTATTTGCTGGATGGAAGAATTTACAGAGAGCTCCAGTGACTGTATTTTTTTTTTGCCAATTCTGAAAGCTAGAAGTGCAAACTACAATAAATGGCAATAACAATTATTTCCACCCTGTCTTCCCTGGAATAGCTGCTACTTTTGCTGACTAAAGACTGTGTAGATTACGTTGGCTTTTTGCTAACTTGTTTATTCCATGATGTCAACTGTGTCAACTCTGGCTCAACTTTCCTTTCTACTGAAATGCCAGCTTAACTGTGAACCACTAGTGCACTAAATACTGTACATATAATTGTAGCTGAAATGAAAGAGAGGCTGGTGGGAATTTATTTATTTATTTATTTATCAATTAAATTCAATACCAACCATGTCACCTAAATGATTCTCTCTCTCCGTACCTCTGTGTTTTCTGGTCACCTATTTCATTTGAAATTAGTATCTTCTAAAAATCTTCAAGATTATGGCCTGCAGCAGAATGTCTCACCTTCTTCTTTTCATTCCTTTCTGGAATCCAATTTTGGTTCTGTTCACCTCTGTATGCCTTCATGCCACTCATATTTAATTTATAAATATAAACTTTTTAATAACTTTGAGTTTGAGAAGGAAATCCCTAAGTTTGAAATATTTACTAAACTATTAAAAAATAACTTGATTGAATCCAAACCAATCAGGATTTAGGATGATTTAGAGTTCGTTATAGGTACAATACTGCTCCAGCAGTGCTCCATCCTATATGTTTCTACTCACATCCTGGGATGTTGCTGCTTCAGAGAAGGAAATCTGTCTTAAACTATACTGCACAAGAAATAATTCATATAAGCTATGGAAAAAGTTATGACTTGTCATTGTTTCCCAGCTGGAAAAAGCACAGTGGAGGCTAGTGGTTTCTAGATCTGCAATGGCATTGTGTCTACCTGCCATAGGTAGCTAAATAAATGCTTTATTGCAAACCTAGCTTACTTAAATTCACAAGCATGCACTGCTGGCTGTTTGTTTGATTTGCCAATCAGCTCATACTGATTCTACATGATCTAGAGATATTTTCAGCAGTATCATTTTCCCCCTTGAATTTCTTAACCATGGGAAATCAATATATTTGAAAAGTGATTTTTGAAAATAATTTACATCCAAACATGTGGAAATTGTAACTGCAATGCTGGGGTTATAAGGAGTTTCTGTAATTAGTATTGTAGACTTTCTGCAGACTTGTAAAGTGGTTTTCAACAACCTATGCTAATAATGTTTCTAGCACTTATAAAATAACAGCTTTCTACTATTGAAACTTTGAGGCATTTTACTTTAGGAATTGCTGTCAATGTGGATAGCAATGAAGTTAAATGTATAATCTGACTGCACTGTGCAAAAGATGAAGTAGTTAATGTGCCAATTTTGCTTAAAATGTTGCACACAATCTTTCATGTATTGTATCTTTGTTCGGTTACACTTTGGCTTTCCAAAATGTTTGGAAAAATAATAAGCGCCTTCACACACACTTTCACATATATATATGTGTGTATATATATACACACATATATACACACACATTGGGAGTTAGACTATAAAAGAAAGTGTGATTTTATTGGACCTTTGATAATTTCCATGTGATAAATATGAGAGAAAGAATCCTTCTTTAGTCTATTTCATCCATTCTCCACCACACACTTCATAGTGCGGAGCCTATTGATATATAAATAAGTTTGGACAGTGCCCAACTACAAAGAAACCATCAACCATTATCTTGCCATTGTTTCTTCTATACTGCTCTTCTCTCCCTCCTGTTTCTCTCTTTTTTCATCATCCCTGGAGACATGATCCATAACACCAAAGCAGAATTCCAGGATTTTAGTGACGCTGTACCAAGAGATTCTCAGTTTTTGTGGAATTAGCTGGAACTATATTGAAATGATAATTTATAGCAATAGCAATAGTACTTAGACTTATATACCGCTTCACAGCACTTTACAGCCCTCTCTAAGCGATTTTATAGAGACAACATATTGCCCCAACAATCTGGATCCTCATTTTACCCACCTCAGAAGGATGGAAGGCTGAGTCAACCTTGAGCCTGGTGAGATTCAATCTGCCAAACTGTTGACAGCTGGTGATCAGCAGAAGTAGCCTGCAGTACTGCACTCTAACCACTGCACCACTCCAGCTCCTACTATGCTTCTTATTCTGTCTCTCTTTGCTTTAAAGGGGGAAATGAGTTAGAATTCCACTGTATATGTAAAAGAGACACAGTGTATTTAATTTTCTTACCTTTGTCATGTTCCAAATGAAAATAGCTGTCAGGAACTCTCTAACTGCTATCAGATGAGCAGCTTCTATGCTGCTTAATTTCCACGATGAGAGTAACGAGAGTTAGTACTGTCTGGCACTGTCTGCAGCTCTTAGAAACCTTGAATATGCCCCCTATAATTGAACAGACAGATAGATTGCAGTAAATAGATCAGGATATTTCTTTTACTCTACTAATCCGATTTTTGTTTTTGTTTTTGTTTTTGCATTCATATTAAAATGTCAGAGGCGTTTAAACAGTGTCTGTCCTCGCAAGAACAATCTTGTGAGATAGTTTTGGCATAGATAAAATGATTAATCCAAAATTAGACAGTTCCAGGTCAAGTGGGGAACTGAACCATGATCTTCCAAGTGGTGTCCAGAACTGAAAATACTATGTTACATTTTGTGTGAAAACATGTAACAACATTTTTCATAATGTCCCCACCTCCATAAAGTTTATCTTACACACACACACACACACACACACACACACACACACACACACACACTCAAGAGCTGTTTGAAATAGGTTGGCTTATTATTATTATTATTGTAAACAAAATGTAAAATCACAGCTGTCAGTTCCTTAATGGGTGTTGGCCTTCATATAAAGTACATCGAGTTCTTCCTAACATCCTAGGGTGTTGTAATGTGTCAATGTGGTATATGTGTGGATCCAAGCAGTGTGGATTTTTGCAATCGATAGATGGAAATTTTGTCAACGTGCAGATTTTCTAATGTCCGAGAATTTTTGGTATACGGTATCCAATTTGCCAATAATCTCTGGGATCATCGCAGTTGGTTTATGCCATAATGATTCATTTTTTTAGTTTTTCAGATCTTCATACTTTTTCCAATTTCTTGTATTATCTATTTTCTCCTGGAATTGTCACATCAATTATCTATATATTTTTCTTTTCAACCACCATTAAATCTGGTCTGTTATCAGCTAAGACTTTTATCGGTTTGTATTTGGAAATCCCACAATATTTTAACCTCATTTTCATCTACTTTTTCAACTCTCTGTTCCCATCAATTTTTCATTACTGGCACATGATAATTTTTACAAATGTTCCAGTGAATCATACAATAACAAAACCTAATTCATAATGAAACATCCTACAAAAGGGGCAGCACCAGACAATTTAAAGGCAAATTATCTGCCTGCTAATAACTTTCAAATTTATAACTGGTATAGTAGCTGATGCAGTCCTATATCATTAAGTCGAAAACAAGGTCTTTTCACCTGAGCAAAAAGGAAACTGCTCAAACAGCAGAGGAGTTTCTCATTGCACTGATTTCTCTCTCAATTGTACTGAACAAATCAGAACATAGCTCTCAAACATCAAAAACATCTGCCAAGTTGTTGTATCCCATCTCTTTTGCATGGATGATCTGAAGTTGTATGGAAAATATCATCTGAAATAGAATCACTAATCAACACTGTATAGCCATCGTATTGTAATGGAGTTTGGACTGGACAAATGTGCCACCCTTACCTCTTATATGGGAAAGATAGTGAAAAATGAAGGACTCAAGATGCTCTATGGAAATTACATCAAGGGGCTGGATGAAGAAAATAACTACAAATACATGGGCATCCATCAAGCTGACAATATCAAGCAGACTTAAAGTAAAGAAGAAGGTTAGAAGTGAATCCCTTGGTTACAAGTGCCTCCTGAAGAAGAATAGAATGGAGTGGAGAGTAGAGTAGAGTAGAGTAGAATAGAATAGAATAGAATAGAATAGAATAGAATAGAATAGAATTCTTTATTGATCAAGTGTGATTGGACACACAAGGAATTTGTCTTTGGTGCATAAGCTCTCAGTGTATATAAAAAGACAAGATTCTTACATATCATAGGATGTGTATGGAAATTGTGGACTAATTCAGACTTATAACATTCTTCCGGACACTATTATGTACTGTGCTTATTTGGAGATGAATTCCTAAGATCAAGGGAAAGAGAGAGAAAATAGATCATAAAAGAGTGCTGATTTGAGGGGGAAAGCTTTGCTATCTTAATTTTGTCAAACTTGCAACAGGAAATCTGTGATTAGGCTTTTGTTGATTTAATTGTTTAAAAAAATAATTTTCACTGAAGTCAAACTGGATAGCAGTATCTGAAAGTTTTTAACTGTCCACACATTCTTCATTAAACAATATAATTAAAATGTAAAAGAAAAAGCTCTGAAAGAGGCTTGGTTGATGCGAGGATCATGTTGTTAAAAGTTATATTTGAAATATGAAAGTGTCTCCAGACATATAATTGGGTATTATCGGAATCACAGAATGACTAAGAAGTGTCTACATATTTCTGAAGATTTTTTTTCAATATTGAAAATGTAGAGAAGACAATGTTTTCAGCATACAAATCATCATTTTATTATATATCATGGGCCCTTTAGTTAAAATGTTCCTTATTTTAGGTTTTTCAAAAAAAAAAATTGTAATGGTGTTAATTGCTGTTTTTACATTATTTATTTCTTTGTTAAATTTATTTGCTGCCTATTTTGCCGTAGGGCTACTCTTGGCAGCTAGAGTCTTTTACCTGTGACTGCTGCACTTAGTTGTAAATACACGATAAATAAATTTATTCTTTCTATTTTGTTATTGTTGGCTTTAGAATAAAATAATAAATAGTGAAGATGATCATCTAAGGAGGCTGGATGAAGAAAGGCTTCAACTTCATGATCAGCTACAAAGTCTGAAAACTGAACACGAGTCCATCTACTCTATGATAGGAAGTGAAGTTGATGCAGCTTGTCAAGTCTTTTCAAGAGATTCTATGGAGAAAATGACAGTAATTATCCCTCAATTGTTCTTTTAATTTATTTATGCCTGGAATTTTATTACTATTTCTGTATTCCCAAGTGCTACAAGTGGGTCACAAAACAAAAATAAGGGCATAAAATGTGAGTATGACATGGAACGACTGACTGTACAACAACTTAAAACTGAGGTAAATTCAATAGAGAGGACAGAAGTTATTGAAGAAGCATTAAATTTATATTTATAATTGAGTAAGTAACAAAGCCAGAAAAGAAAAGAAAAATCTTCAGCTTGCACTAACAAGGTTAGATTCTCTGGGGACAATATTCTGTACCTGTAGTGCCAGCATTATAAATGCCTTCGTTACTAGTTATCAGTCTTATGTCTTTGGCAAGTGCCCTGAAAGAAGAACCGATCTACATAGATACACTTGGAAGTCCTTTCAAATGTAATTGGTTGCTTCTTATTACTAATGCACACTTTTCCTCAAACAACAACGTGAATACCTCACTTGATATTATTCCATGGTTCTAAGAATTAGCGTATTATTCCTAGCTATAATCACTATTAGTCGTATCTGCTTTTGGCATGTTCTAACACCAGGTCTGTGAAGGCCAGACATAGCAAGTAGTCTGATTTTAAGAGAACATCTTAGCTGTTCCATTATTGTCTAACTCTACAAATGATATTTTCACCAGTTAGCGATTAGAATTTCAAGAAACAGTTAATAATATCATTTTTCCAATTACCTATTTTTCTGTATTTATCTTTCCAGTAAATAGTCCAGAATAAATTTTATCTTCATACATGCAATTTGCTATTTATATGCTATTTTCTAAGATCACCAGAACTTGTTTTAATAATTGAGTGACTTTGGAACAAAGTATAGAATATATTACGAAGCTGCAAATGTAAAGAACAAAATGTTTATATTAAAATGTGTAATACAACTGGCTTGTATATAATATGTGTCCATATTATCATTTTAATTTTTAATTTTAATTTAGGCAACATCACTTATACCTGGGATACCAAACGATCCTCATCGCTGGTTAGCAGAGACAAAAGTAAGTGCAGATCTTTTAATATCTGAATTAAAATTTAGCTACATTAGTTAATGTTAATTAATTCTTTAGTAATTAAGAGGAAATGTACAGTTTTCATGTCTCATGTTGTGTTTTTCTATATCCCAGTAATACTTTCATATATTTAAATATTTGGCCCTTCTATATAGATATTTAACATTTATATAAATCTGCCAGATATCTAACTTTGTAGAAAGCTAGGAGCACACTAGAGGTTTATCCAGTAAAGTGCTAGTTTTCTTTTTCAATTTTTAAGCTGGCTAATGCATAGTATTATATCTGCGCCTGTATTTTTAAATGGTGCATATTCACTACATTCTGTGGATGCCGTTTGTAATGTTGTAGAGTTTGTTTGTTTGTTTGTTTATTTTTCACATGACTGAATCACCCATCGCCCTCAAAGAGGAATTCTGGGCAGTGTGCAATAAAATGTTAAAATATAAAACAGTATGTATAAAAGTTAAAAAAATTAAGAGGAGGCAAGGAATTAAATTAGTGAAAAGGTAAAAAGAGGGCTTGCATGAGACTAACCAACTTCACAGCTGCATGCTCCTTTGGGGTCCTCACTTGAAGCTGCAGAGCCACCTTTCAACTCTTTTTCAGAAGGCCAGAAGAGTGGGATTCTGCCTCGCTTCGGGGGGGGGGAGAATATTTTATAGAGAGGTCAACAGCAGAGAAGGCTCACTTTCTAGACCCCACCAGTCACGGTTCTTTAGTTCTTGAGTTTCCTTGCCTGACCTGATAGGACAAACTGATGGAATGGGACAAAGACTGTTCCATAGGTTGCCTAGCCCCATGCCAGGTAAGGCTCTATAGGCCACAACCAACACCTTGAATTGGACCCAGAAGCAAACTGGCAACCAATGCAGCAGAAGCAGAGATGTTAAATGTACCCTTATTTGGACATCTAAAATTATTCAAATGGCTGTATTTTGTACCAACTGAAGCTTCTGGTTACTTTTCAAGGGTAGTCTTATGTAGAGTGTATTGCATTAGTTCAAAAGGGAGATGACTAAGGCATGAGTGACCAAGTGGACAGCCTCCCGAATCCAAGAAAGGGGGTAACTGGTGAGCAACACAAGGTTAAGCAAAGGATCTCCTAGCCATGGCTGCTATCTGCTGTTTGAGCAGGAGTGTCAGTCCAGGAGGATGCCTAGATTACCCACTGAGTCTCTCTGGGATTATGCAACCTCATTCAAGACCAGAGATGATAAATTCCTAGATACAGGAATTTGGGGTTCACCTATAGCCATCCATTTTATCAGGGTTCGGCTGAAGTCTCTTGTTCCCTCTAGGCCCCTACAGCCTTCAGGCACCCCAAAAGGACATCCACTGCATCATTCACTTCACCTGGGACAGAGACACAGCTGTGTATTATAAGCATATTGGTAATATCTCATCCTATGAGGACAGATGATTTTGCCCAGCGGTATAATGTAGATGTTAAAAAGAAGCGGAGAGAGCCCTGAGCCCTGTGACACACCACAAAGCAAGGCCCAAAACCTCTCACTCTCTATCCACACTGATTGGGATCAACCTTGGAGGAAGGATGTGAACCAGCACAAACTATGCTGCCCACTCCCAAGTCCCAAAGTGAATCCCAAAGGAATACGAGTCATGGTGGCACAGTAGTTAGAATGCAATATCGTAGCAGTGTAACTCAGTGCTCATTCTAGTAGTTTGATTCTGCCCAGCTCAAGGTCGACTCAGCCTTCCATCCTTCCGAGGTGGGTAAAATGAAGGTCCAGATTGTTGGGGGCAATATGCTGACTCTGTAAACCCCTTACAGGGGGCTGTAAAGCACTAAGAAGCAGTATATAAGTACTATTGCTATTGCTATACTATGGTTGATGATATTGAAATCAAGAAAAGCAAGGATGGATGCATCACTTCCATCACACCAGAGATCGTAAGTGGGACTGATGACAAATTTGGTTGCATAAAGATCAAGGTTCCCCTCGCACATATGTGCTAATTGTTCCCAACTCTAGGGGGTGGTGCTCATCTCCGTTTCAAAGCCGAAGAGCCAGCACTGTCCGAAGACATCTCCGTGGTCATGTGGCCGCCATGACTAAACGCCAAAGGCACACAGAATGCTGTTAGCTTCCCACCAAAGGTGGTCCCTATCTTTCTTACTTGCATTTTTACATGCTTTCGGACTGCTAGGTTGGCAGAAGCTGGGACGAGTAACGTGAGCTCACTCTGTTACATCGCACTAGGGATTCAAACCACCGAACTGCCGACCTTTCTGATCGACAAGCTCAGCATCTTAGCCACTGAGCCATAGCGTCCGTTACCTGACTGAAGAGTACAGCTAATCTGTTTCCCCCAGGATTCTTTGGAGTTGCAAACTCCACCACCTTCTGAATCACTTTCTCTAAAAAGGAGAGTGGGGAGACTGGACAAAAACTGTAGAGTCCAGCAATGGCTTCTTGAGGAGGGGGCACACTAGAACACTCCCTCCAAGAAGGATGAATTAACCATTGCTTGAACCTATCTACAGGACACCTCCCAGGTGCCCTAACCAAGAATGAGGGGCATAGATCTAATGTACAGGTGGTGGGGTTTACATTTTGGAGGCCCCTGTGCGCTTCCTCAGGTCTAGTAGAATGAAACTGTTCCCAGATAATTGGGTAGTTCCAGATAACTGGGAAGGTAATTGTAATGCTGTAATGTAACTAGCCTATTCATTCCAAAAGAAAATTCTGTGATGATAAATTGTATATGCTGATAACACTGTTCAATTATATTCTAAATGTGTAATTAAAGGGCACCGGCCCTTTCATTCCTCGTTTACAAATGCTAGTTTTAATTGTCTTGAATTCACATATTTCTCAAAACCTTTTATGAGACATTTGAAATCTGATTCCTTTTTCCTGTAATCTTTGGTTCTTTTTTTTAAGCTTATTAGATCAAGACATTAAGATATAATCATTTTTTTTTTTAGTTCAGTGACTTTGTAAGCAACTTTATCTTGTATCTTTTAATAATGTTAAACTTCTCTCAATTGGAAATGCTTTTTCTACTTCATGAGACAAGGCTTGTCTTCATAGTATATTAGGGTCACAATGAAAGGAGAACTGTTGACCAACTGACTTGGGTGAAATTGCATTTGTTTGCTCGCAAGATTGCCTGAAGTTATTGATGGGTTTGTTTGTAATGCCCATGGACCAAGAATGAATATCACCATAAATAGTGGAGATAAGAGTTTGAACTGGAGGACAAGGGCAGTAGAGGAAACAGACTCACTATTCAGATTGTTCATGCTGAAACTCCAGGCACTAAGTATCAAGAAGGCTATGTGGTAATTGATTCATAAATCTGCCAGTTGAGTCCTCTTTAGTTATTAGTAGGTTAGTCATGAAATAAAAGGCCCTTTGAAAAACTGTATTTTGCACCTGAAAAACAAATTGACTTAATAATTGTTTTGTTAAGAAATACTGCCTTATCCATCAACTCTTTCACTGCCTGGGTTCCTGCCTTTGCAATTGAACTCTGTGAAGAGATTAAATAGAGGGCCTACTTTTAGAGGGCCAGAGCAATGAACTTTGTATACACAGTAAAATTTCTAAGAACGACCTTTCCAAAAGGAACCCTCTTTATCCTCTTGGAATTTCAAGGAGATTTGGAAGGGAGCCATTAATTCAGAATATGGAGCTGCAGCTGGTTTGGAGGAAGGGCAGGATAAGAATAATACTTTTGAATATGTCTGGACTTTATTAAAATGCTCTAGCTCTTGGATATTGGCATCGTTTATAATGTTTTCATGTGAGGAACATACAGTATTTTTCGGAGTATAAGACGCACCGAAGTATAAGACGCACCTAGTTTTTGGGGACAAAAACAAGAAAACAAGAAA
>JANHFT010002419.1:21902-33542 GCA_032467955.1 Pseudoxenodon macrops
AGAGTCTCCTGCTTGAGCAGGGGGTTGGACTAGATGACCTACAAGGTCCCTTCCAACTGTTAATCTAATCTAATCTACCTCTTATTTTTCCCAAAACAACAATCCTGTGAGGGGGGGTTTGGGCTAAGAGTGACTGGCCCCAAACCACTCAAGCTGAATGCCTAAAATGCAGTCTCCTAGTTTCTAGTTAGCTAGTGGCCTACACTAAACAGGCTCTCAAACCTCCTTGAGATAGCAGGAATCTTCAGAGTGCAAAAAGAAAATGTTTTAACCCATTGTTTTTCAACCTCCACAACATGCTGTGTAGATGTTAACTCCCAGAATTTCTGGGAGTTGAAGTCTGCAGTTTAATAGTTCAGAGGTTAAGGCGTTATTTTAAGCAGATTGTCATCCAACACATGATATCAGGGTTCCCATGGATGCTCAAGCCAAGCTTCAAAAGAAATCCAATTATTTATTAGAAGCTTCATATCTACACGTTTCAAATGAAGCCAACTCTGACCCCATGTAATTCACGACTAAGACTTGACCCTGTCCCCCCCCCCAGGGTGTGTAATCAGTCACATTCGCCAACGGAGCAATGCGGTTGTAGAGATCACTCCCCTCCGGCCACTGTGGGTAACCCTGGGAAACAGCCTTGAGAGAGAGATGTCTGGAATGTGCTTTTGGTTTTGGCTGCCGTGCTGCTTCACCGTTTTCCCATCCCCCTTGCCTATGGCAACTCGAGAGCAGGCCAGGGATGTTTTGCGAGTTGACACATGAGATATACTGCGCATAAGTATTTAAACACTAGCAAATGCTCAGCCATCATTTAAAACACAATTTGTACAAAATTAAAACCCAGAATCTGTTCTGGCTGTAGAGCTCACTTTAGATGTCAATTATACAGCCTTGCGCACAAGCAAATTCCTACAAGATAGAGATGTTAGATTATGGAAAAGCCATCAATGAAAAGTTGGCCGCTTCTGTGCATGCATAAACTCCTACAAGACGGCATGTTCTGAGTGGGGAAAATATTTCTATCAGTAATGCACTTAAATTGCCCAGAAAAGATCCATGCAATCAAATATGACTTAACTGTTCAGAAAAGGCTTTTTATAGCAATCTGCTTATTCCTAAAACATTCTGATGGGAGACCATAAAATGGCTTTTGAGTGTTGAAACGGCACCACCCACAGCTCACTCATTTAACCAAAGACAGCTTGCAGAGAAAAAATAAATTTATAAGGCAGGACGCCAACTTTAGTTTGCCCCTTCCTATGCTCTTATTAGTAAGCCATTCACATTTAGACCCGAGTTTTACAAATATTCTTTTCTGCTGTTCGGTCAAAAGATCCTCAAGGCCTCTTGTGACTCTTTCAAAGATTCACACTTTGTGCTGCCATCTGCAAAGAAACATGGGTATGCACCAGCTTCCCCCGGGGAAATCGTTTTTATTAAAGATGTTTTAATTTGAATTCCTATAAGGGCTCTAGAGCAGGGGTGTCAAACCAGATTTCATTGAGGGCCACATCAGGGTTGTATTTGACTTCGGGAGGCTGGAGTGGGCATAGCCAGGATAGGTGTGGCTAGCTCGATGTCACTCATGTCGGGCACCTGTGGCGGCCCCAACACTCTGCCAGAGAAAATGGAGCCTAGGAGGGCTATGTACAGCCCTCCCAACTTCCATTTTCACTGACAGGCACTGCGGGCCAAGTGGCAGATTAAGGTTCACTGGTGCTTTAAGCACTGACAAATCTTGGTGCACCAAGATTCAATTTTTATCATTTTATTTTATTTTTACAAATCTTCATTAGGTTTTTTTCTTTCTCAACTTTGTGGTGGGCCTGGGGCCTTAAGCACGTACTTAGTCTGCTCAATGGTTACAACACCATTGCGCAGGCCAGTCCGTTGTTTCCAGGGTGGACCCCACGGACCAAATCAAAGCACCCCACAGGCCAGATCCAGGCCCCGGGCCTTGAGTTTGACACCCTTGCTCTAGAGACAAGACGACGTTGACAATTCAACCCTACCATAAAACTGCTTGCTTTTATTTTCTCTAACTTATTTGCAGGGGTTACAGGGAGAGAGCTTTTTAAGTCAATGTTGACTCCTCCTGATGGTTGCCTGAACAAGTCAAGTCCTTGCAGTTTTCTTGGAAAGATTTCGGAAGTGGTTTGCCTTGACTTTTTCCTTCAGAGCTAAGAGGGAGTGATTGGCCCAAGGACACCACCACTGGCTTTGCTTCAGCGGGGGTGTCCTTGATCTTAATCATTGCACCAGCTGGCTCTCCGTAAAGCTGCATTGTCCTTCCTTGTCCCCACTCGTCCCCTATCAACCAGGATTCTGCTGAACACTTTCCTGCCTTTCCCTTCGCAAAGAAAATCCTTCCTAAAAACCAGCAACAATTTGGTCTTCACGCCCACATTTAAGAAATGGTACCCTTCTCATTTTGCAAACTGCACCCGTTTTTAACATTTTCCCAGTCATATCCTCGAGTTATTCAGCATTATCACATTTGTGACTGCCACGGTTCCCCCCCCCCCTTGGACACTTTAACTGTTGTAGCAACTGTTTTAATCCCATTTCTCTGACATATCGCTATTATTTCACACAAAATGGCCCCTGCAATAAGCATGAACCTCACAGGGCGAATAGTTAGGGTTTTTTTTTAATTCTTTTAAAAAGTAAAGAAAAAAAAGGTTCTGACATTCCTCCCTCTCAGCTGATTGTCAAAGACAGCTGAGAGTCAGGACTTTTTAAAGCATTTTTTTACTTCCAGTTGGGCAAATAGGTAGTAAAAAATGCTTTTAAAAAAAGGCTCATCAGCTGTGACAATCAGATGTGCCACTGATGGTGGGAAAGTTTTTTTTTAAACTTTTTAAAAGCATTTTTACTACTGGTTCTCCAAACGGGAAGCATTTATAAGCGAATCGGGCAGAACTGGCAGCATTTCATCCCTGCCTTAAGGGAAAATGGGCAGCCTATACATTTTTATGAATAAATAAATATACTCCTTCCGGCATCCCTTTCATTTTCACCCCATGTTATTTCACCATTTATTTTTAACTCTGTCCACTTGGCTAAAGGCTGCTGGCTTAGACTTTTATCTACCTTATTTCCTACAAAATTGCAAAACAAAAATGTTTCTTCGAATCTTAACCATTTCTTACTCTCAAATTATATTCCTCGCAGTTCCTCCGCCAAGCATCTCTGGAGCTCTGTAACAACAATTCTTTCTCTGTTCCAACCAGTTTCCATATCCTCTTCCTTCGTGTCCTCTCTCCATTCAGTTTGGGAGAAGAGACTAATTATTTTTCTTCTCCAATTATTTCATCTTCTCTCAATTTCTTTTTCTTCCATGTCATTTTTTTCTTGCAGTCTCTTCCCAAATCCAACACTCCAGTTTTCATTTACTCATTCATTGATACATCTTGTCCTTTAGTCCTTTTTTACATTCCACACTGTAGGCTTCCTCCATACGCCACGGTCTTTACCAAATCAGCCCAAAATTATGCATCTGAGCTGCCCACCATGATTTCAGTCCCTCGAGGTTTTCAGAGAATGCTTTTAAACAAAGACTTTATTTTCAGTCTTAGTCATTCCCAGGCCTTATATAACATTCCTTGCTAATGTTAATGTTAAAAGTAAGGTATGATGTAATATGGCCATAAAAGCAAAAACCTAGTGTTACCCAATATGCCCGTTCTACTCTATTTAAGTTAGGGACTCTAATCTAGAGAATACAGATAATCCTCAACTTGTAATCATTCATTTAGTGACAATTTGAAGTTACAACGGAACTGGAAAAAGTGACTTACGACCATTTTTCACACAATCGTTGCAGCATTACTGTGTCATGTGATCAAAATTCGGAAGCTTGGCAACTGGCATGTATTTATGGCAGTTGTAGTGTACATGCCATCCCCTTTTGTGACCTGGCAAGCAAAGTCAACGGGAGAAGCCAGATTCACTTAACAACCGGGTTACTAAACTGCAGTGACTCACTTAACAACTGTGCCAAGAAAGGTGGTAAAATAGGGCAGAACTCACTTGTCTTGCTTAGCAATGGAAATTTTGGGTTCAATTCTGGTTGTAAGTCGAGGACTTTAAAAGCCAAGTGCTGTTGCTCACCCACGTAGAGACACAAGCAGTAGTTTTTTTTTTACATAAACAGCATGGTAGCCCACAACCAATTCTGTCTTTCAAATCAAACTTTTAATTGTCCACTTTCTGTTTAACGAATCATTATGCTTTCAAAAAGCCTTCCTAAAAAAACGTGCATATCCCTTAAAACGTAAGAATAACAATACAAAAGGCAACAACAAAACCAGTGAAATGTGTTTTTTTTAAAAACCACCTCAAAAATGACAGGACTCGACCTGCAACTTTTTTCTAAGGGCCAGAGAAAACACAGCTGCCATTTTATATTGCCATGAAAAAAGCCTGGATTGACACTGAATGGTATTATAGTGTGTGTACAACAAAAATAAAATGGACGCCCTCCGTACTTGGGGAGTTTGCAGGTGTCCTTTCTAAACCTGCTGAAATTCCAAAGCAAACATCGCTTCAAATCCTATAAATAGGATATACGCCAACATGAGGGGGGGAAATTCACACTAGCATTAGCTGTGCTACATCGGGACAGAAGGAAATAGTTAAAAGAAATTAGAAAGGGCTGGTAATACACGAAGAAAACCATGTTTAGGGCATTTTGCAGGGCGAACAAGCTACAGAAATATATTTTCATGGTTGAGTATCAAACCTTGACCAAAACTGGAGTTTCTTGTTACATAACAGTACCATTCACTAAATGCTGAAAAGAGCAAGGAAGAGGATCTATAATGGAAGGATTTTTTTTATTACTAGGCTTTAAATCGGAAAGAGGCGACCTAGGATGATTTCTTCATCAATTTAGTGCTCACCAACCTTCATCTCCAGCAGTCCTAGGAAATGGAGGAAGTTGGTGCAAACATCTTTAATCATTATGGATGGATGCTGCATTCAGAAGGAACAAAGGAACAAAAAACATTTGCAAGTGGAAGCATCAGTCTGTATCCAAGGAACATACAAGGATGGCCGTATTTACATTGCTAACTTTGCTGGTACTTCCCAGAGAAAAGAGATAATGTGACCTTCCGCCATTCTGCGGATCTTCTTCAGGGAAGGTCAAGTCGTCACCACAGGGAGAGTAAAAAATAAAATACAATTTTTTTTTGTATCACTGCTTCTGCTGGAGGGCTTCCTTGCGAGCGGCATCTTGCAACAGTTGGGTGTCTACCTCGTCGGCCGGAAGCTGTACGTAGCGGACAACAGAGCCACGAATGAAGCAATTCTTGACGGACAACTGAAGACAAACGGAGAAGAGCATTGGAGGGCAACGTTAAGGATCAATGTGTCTAAATTCTGGCTATTCAGGCAGCCAGGTACAGGCAGTCCTCAACTTATGACCACAAATGAGCCCAAAATATATATTGCGAGGTGAGAAATTTGTTAAGTGAGTTTTGCCCCCATTTTATGACTTTACTTGCCACATTTGTTAAGTGAATCACTGCAGTTATGAAATCAGTAACACGGTTGTTAAGTGAACCTGGCTTCCCCCATTGACTTTGCTTGTCAGGAGGTCGCAAAAGGGGATCACATGACACACACACCCCGGGACGCTACAACTATCAAAAGCGTCAGTCGGTTGTCACGCATCCGAATATACATCACATGACCTTGGGGATGCTGCAACGGTCATAAGTGTGAAAAATGGTCGTGTCACTTTTTTCAGTGCTGTCGTAACTTCGAATGGTCATAAGTGAACTATTGTAAGTAGAGGACTACCTGTATAATTCAGCTAGAATAAGAATTATTTTAGCCTGTTGCGTTTCGGAACAGTATTGGTTATGAGTGCTTACTTTTGTTTTCTGTGCTAAATTATTTTCCTAATTCTGTCAGCTACTGTTAAACAAACCATTAAATCACCACAATTAAAAAAAAAAAAACCCACATCTCCAGGGCATAGAGGACAGGAGGTTACACGGCCTGGGAAATGTTATTGCTCTGCTGTGTACAGGTAGTCCTTGACGTGTGACCACCACCGAGACCCAAATTTCTGTTGCTATGCCAGACATTTGTTAAGTGAGTTTCCCCCCATTTTACAACCTTTCTTGCCACAGTTGTTAATAACATAGTTGTTAAGTGAATTTAGCATCCCCACTGCTTGTCTGAAAGTCGCAAAAGGTGATCACATGACCTTGGGACAAAGCAACCGCCATAAATAGGAACCAGTTGCCTAGCATTCAAATTTTGATCACATGACCATGGGGATGATGCAATGGTTGTTGTGAAAAACAGTCATATGTCTTTTTTTCCCCACTGCTGTTGTTACTTCGGTCACTGCAGCAATGGTTGTAAGTCGAGGACTACCCATAATTAGAGTTTTTGTTCTTCACCATTGTTGATTTTTTCTATGTTACATTGAATATTTCTGCATTATTTATCATGTGCTGTTGGTCGTCAAGGATCAACATTTGTAAGATGGGTGTCATGTAAGTTGACTAAATAAAAAATCAATAAATAAGCGGGAACAGCTAATTTCAGTAAAGTACCTCAAGTTTGCTCCCGCCCCAATATTGACGCAATGGTCATGCATATTATATGCTGCTCTTTTAATTTTACACTCCAAATTGCTGATTATAAAGTTGAAAACAGGATAGTTAAAATAGATCCAGAAAAGCTACCTTATTTTATCTTATCTCTTAACTAGCTGAATGGCCGTGCTTTGCTACGAAACTGTGATCAGGCTTGATAAATCGACACTTACAGCTTGATAATTAATGAGTAGTTATGATCAGCCTCTCCTCTCCCCTTCTCTCCCTCAGCCTTGCCCCACAGAAGACTCTCCTATCCCTTTCTCTCCAGAGTTATTTTCAAGTTGGGAGGGAGAGGAGAACGTCTAACTAATTAGCATCAGAGCGTGTTAATAATAATATGAGATATACTAATGTTCATTTCTAAAAATCCTTTCTTAGCAAGCACCAAGAAGCCAACAGCCAATAACCATTATCATCTTAGCATTTATCCATATTTTTCAAATCCCGCCATGGTCATTAGATGAGCACTTACCATATGAGGATATTTTTCTGGATCTGTCACACTAATGTCCGTGAGCTTAATATTCAGGTACTATGGAATCAGGGAAGAAAAAAACAATAGTTCAGCAAGATATTTTGTATATCCCAAGGTTTATCTCCAGGTCATTCAAGGCTGCCTACCCAAAATCATCACTACTTTCTTTTCACCTCAGAGACGATTAAACCTACCTTTTGACAATCTCATAGAGGTTTTCCACAGCCAAGTTCATTGTTTGTGGTATTGTCCACAAAGTTGCTACCTCCAAAAGGAGGAAAAATAGAGGTGGTCGCCCTGATTTCTTTTTAATGTGAGTGGGGGAATAAAACAAATTTGTTTGCTGCCCTAAGCTACTGCAAAGACAGAATACAAAATGAAATATGCTGAAGGATGACTGTATGTATAGCAGAGGCGTATAAATATTTCAGATATAGGAAAGTAGTGCTTTCAACAACACTGACCTACTTAGGCAAAATGCAAAACAGGTACATTCTTTAAAAGGATTGCAAAAAGATCATACCTGATCTACAGAATGTAAGGTCCCACAGATGCTACAGAAAAAAGGAAAGACAATTCAGAATTAAGATGACAAGGGTTCTTTAAAAACACAAAAGTATCTTGTGAATTAAATAAAAAGGGAATGAAAGCTAAAATGGGTGGGTTTATTAAGCAGAAAGCAGCCAGAAACTAGAAAGGCCATAAAGAAACCAAGATTCATTTGCAGCCAAACAACTATGAATAAAAACATACCTCAAGTCATTCTTCAATTCCACTACTACGTCCTTCCCTACTAGGGATTTGAAGAAGGAATAGAAAAGCTGAGGACAAAGGGGAAAAAATGAACATGAAGCAAGCTATAAGAAGCATTTCATAATCTAGTGCAAAGCATATATACAGACCTATTTATCTCACACACACACACACAAATAATATAATCTTACACTACTCTAAATAAAGCCCAACAAATACCATGGTACAGCAGTGTGTTGAGCAGAAACTATACATATGTACCCAAATATGTGCAAATTCTCATTAAAATAAAGAGCACATTCATAATTAGCAAACATTCAGCTTGTTGTGCATTTCAGCAGCTATTTTCAACTTTTAAGGTGTGTGGATTTCAACTCCCAGAATTCCCATGCTGGTCGGGGAATTCTGGGAGTTGAAGTCCACACATCTCAAAGTTGAAAAACAATGCCTTATGGCTTATCCTGTCTACGGAGTCATCCAGGTCATGGTTGCCCCAAAGCAAAGTCCAGTTGCTCCAAAAGGCAACTGGACTTTCTTGGGGTTTTTTTCCCTTTGGAAAAAAAAATCTTTAGCACAAGAACTCCCCTTTTCTCAGCACCCAGTGAGCAGTTCCCAAAGGACTATATTCTTGCTTTGCATCAGGGAGAGACGGTATTAGATTCTTTTTAAATTTTTAATGCATGCCCTACATATGTACACCCACGTGTTACATGTGCACGCAGTACACACGACCTATCACCTTAAAAAGCAATTCCTTTTTTAAAAGTAGACATTCAATAAATATTTTCGGATTTTATGGCCTCAAGAAAGAAAAACAATCATTGGCGATTTGAGCATCTGCGGATATATATACGTCCTCATTCAGGATTTGGCGCTACGAGACCCTGTTGTTACGATCCCAGCTAACAATGCCTAACACGGGTTTACCGGGCTGCAAAATCGGATTCACACGTGATTTCTAAGTGCAAAGACGGACTCACCCAGGCATCTCCAAAACAAACCATTAAAATGCCCCGTCCGTCCCCATCCCGACAGAGCAAAGCTATTACCGCACACAAAACCATGGTTCGCTCACCATATTTCACGCTGCCCGTTGCAGAAGCAAAGACCCCCGCGTGGATCAACTCGCAAAACTAGGGGAAGGAAGGGGAAAAAAATTAGAAAGAAAGAACTTCCCGGGCTGCGCATGCGTGGTGAGAACGTCTGTCTTACGGAAGGCGACAGAAATAGTGACTTCAGGAGCAACCGGAAGCGAACCGGAAACAGGAAGCTCTTCTTAAAGGAGCCGCCACCATATATTTTGTGTGTGCGCTCTGTTCAAGGAAGAGTTATCTCTATTACTTTTTAAGAAGTTGTCGGGTTAAGTTGTGCGAGCAGCGGTGAAGAAAATGCTTGCACTTTGTCATATTTTAAACTCATATTTTTATAAATATTAATTTTATCAATAACTGGAAAACGTGCAAAAGACGAGCAACTGAGATGATTAAACACCTGGAGACTAAAACATATGAAGAACCGTTGCAGGATTTGGGTTGGGTAGTCTAGAGAAAAGAAGGACTGGCGGAGGGTGTGTGTGTGTGGCATGATAGCAGTATTCCAGTATTTGAGGAAAAGGGGGGCAACTAATTTTCCAAAGCACCAGAAGGCCAGACAAGGAACAATGGATGGAAATTAATCAAGGAGAGAAGCAACCTGGAATTAAGGAGAAACTTCCTAACTGAGAATAATTAACCAGTGAAATAGCTTACCTTCAGAAGTTGTGGGTGCTTCATCGCTGGAGGTTTTTAAGAGACTGGAAACTCAGTTATCTGAAATGGTATTGGATCTGCTACTTGAACAGGGGGCTGGACTAGAAGACCTCCAAGGTCCCTTCCAGCTCTATTCTGATTCTGAAATTTAAGGCAGGAAACATACCTTCCTCCTCCTCCTATTTCCCTCACAACAACCACCCTGTGAGGTGGGTTGGGCTGTGAGAGAGAGTGACTAGCCCAAAGTCACCCAGCTGGCCAAGATGAGACTAGAACTCATGGCCTTCCAGTTTCTAGCCTGGTGCCTTAACCACTACACCAAATTGGTTCTCTAGTAAGCTAAATACAGAGGTTGCCAGGAATGCTTGAGCTACGGTTAGATGTAACTGAGTTGAAGACATGTCAGCTCAACTCCAGAGCCAAGGGTTCCCAGCAAAAACAGAAGAAATTTCAGGATCGCTAAAATTGGCATTGAGGATATGCGAAGTTGGATGAGGTTAACAGAGCAGCAAGTCTGTTTCCTTTTATTTTGTACTGACTGGATTAAGGACGTTTCATAACTAACAGTATTTAGAGAAAATGATTTTGGGTGACTCAAGCCAATGAGTCATTTTGTTGGTAGAGAAAAGATCCTCCTTTCATCATCCATCAGGCATTTTTACATAAGGTGGCAGGTGATTTCAAGTGTGTTACAGCTGTGTTGCACAAATCTGGCTGTTAGATCAAAACGCACCCAAAGAGGAGAGCCTTAATCACAGTAGGAATCTAGGTTTAGTAGGAAAAGCACCTGACCCAAGGTTACTTTGGTTGTGTGAACCAGCAAAGGATTACCTTGAAGAGAATCCTTTCCTCTTTTCCTTCAGACATAACAGAATAACAGAGTTGGAAGGGACCTTGGGGGTCAACTAATCCAACCCCCTGCTCAGACAGGAAACCCTATATACCATTCCAGACAAACGGTTGTCCAATCTCTTCCAAAAAAACCTCCAGTGTTGGAACAACCACAACTTCTGGAGGCAAGTCATTCCACTGATTAATTATTCTACTTGTCAGGACATTTTCTTCTTAGTTCTAGGTTGGTTCTCTTCTTGATTAGTCTCCATCCATTGCTACTTGTCCTGCCTTCAGATGCTTTGGAGAATAGGTTGGCTCCTTTGTCACAGTCTCTCAAATATTGGAACACTGCTATCATGTCACCCCTAGTCTTTCTTTTCATTAAACTAGACATGCCCAATTCCTGCAACTGTTCTTCATATGTTTTAGCCTCCAGCCCCTTAATCATCCCTGTTGCTCTTCTCTGTACTCTTTCTAGAGTCTCCACGTCTGTTTTAATATCATAGCAACCAAAACTGGATGCAATATTCCAAGTCTTGCCAAGCCTTATAAATAAATGGAGATTTGAATTTACAATGTTGAGAGATGTGATCACAAATTACGTTGCCTATTTACAAAATAGCCACCATCGGGCCACAACGTCAACTGAGAAATGTCCTAGCACTCCTTTTAATCCTCATGGTTGTTCTCTTTCATCCCAGCTGTCAGCCCTTTGAAATAGGTCAAACCAGGAAACCAATACCACAAGAAATCCTAGAACTCGACCCATCTAGGGATTAGCACTTCCATTCAGGAAGAAGGTCAATTCTTTTGTCTTTTGTCTTCTTCTGGGTGATTGATGGATTTCCCTGTCAATTTCTGTTGTTTATTGACTTGATTCAGCGGGTATCACCTGTGTTCCAGCTGAAACTGTTAATTGCAGCTATTAATTGAAGGGAGGGAGAGAGAGAGAGAGAAAAACCCTATCTTGCACTTTATTTTTAACAGGTTCTCCAAACTGCCTAAACAATTGGCTAACAGTTTGGGCGAACCGATGAGAACCAGCTGCATTTCACCTCTGCCACTCTGGGTTCCCCATTGACATTGCAATGGGGCACTCCCCCCCACCGCCGCGCATGCATGCAGGCCTCACTAAAGCTTCCGGACTTCTGGTAGGCCCGTTGGGCCGTTTTTCGCCCTCCCCAGGCTTCAGGAAAGCCTCCTGAAGCCT
>JANHFT010002420.1:36911-47434 GCA_032467955.1 Pseudoxenodon macrops
CAAGCCTCTGGATTCACCTTCAGCAACTCTTATATGGACTGGGTGAGACAGGCTCCTGGGAAAGGCCTGGAATGGGTGGCTCGTGTAAGGACAGGATCATCTCCTTCCACTTCCTACTTAGACAAAGTGAAAGGACGCTTCACTGTCTCCAGGAACGATGCCAAAAGTCAGCTGTATCTGCAAATGAACAGCCTCAAAGCTGAAGACACGGCAGTCTATTACTGTGCAAGACACAGTGAGAGGAAGCGAATCTGAAGCCAAGCAAAAACTGTCCATTTCACATAGGGGTCCTCGGGGAATTTCTTTGAAACCTTAGGATTCTTACAATTCGGTGCATGCCTCCCTTGTTCAGGTTTCACACTAGGGGGCGCTGTGTGAGAACACACAGCTGCATGGCCAGCGTGAACGTGGAAATCAAACCATTCTGTACAAATAATATCTCATTTCCAAGGCACAGCTTTTTCCATCTGGTATGCTTACAAATTCACCCAATTGGTCTCAAGAGAATTTCACTTCTCCAAGAGACTACACCTTCCTCCTTCTAGCCATGTCTGAGTTCAAGACAGATGTGCCCTGTAAACTGTAGATCAGTGGTGGAAGTCAAATTGCTTTACTACCTGTTCTGTGGCTTGGTGGACGTGGTGCAGCTTGGTGGACATGGCTTAGTGGGTGATACTGCAAAATCCCCATTCCCTCCCCACTCCTGGGGGAAGGATACTGCAAAATGTCCATTCCCACCCAGCTGTGGGAGCAGCCAGATGTGGTTTTTGCCGATTCTCCGAACGACTCAAAATTTCCGCTTCTGGTTCTCCAGAACCTGTCACAATCTTCTGAACAGCACCTCTGCTGTAGATGTCCGAAATCTTTGTAAAGTAGAAATTGTCATATTCTGCTTGGGTTCCTGAGAGACGGTACAATATGAAGTTATGATGCCATTGCTTTAATTGTGACCTTGCAACTTCTGTTCCTTGCAAAGAGAATAGTATAGAATAACAGATTTGGAAGGAACCGTGGAGGTCTTCTAATCCAACTCCCTGCTTAGGCAGGAAACCATACACCACTTACGATAAATGGTTATCTAACATCTTCTTAAAAAATTCCAGTGTAGGAGCATTCACAACTTCTGGAAGCAAGTTGTTCCACTGATTAATTGTTTTAACTGTCAGGAAATTTCTCCTTAGTTCTAGGTTGCTTCTCCCCTTGATTAGTTTCCACCCATTGCTTCTTCTCCTACCCTCAGGTGCTTTGCAGAATAGTTTGACTTCCTTCTTCTTTGGGGCAGCCCCTGAGATATTGGAACACTGCTATCATGTCTCCCCTAGTCCTTCTAGCATCCAAAATAGGCCATGCAGGGACTCCTGTGAGGGCCGGGGACAGGTGGGCAGGGCCGGCAAGCAGTAGGATTTGGGGGTTCTCCAAACTGCACAGAATCTTAGCTAGAGGTTCTCCCAAACCCCTGCAAGCCCCCAGCAGCCCACCTCTGGACCTAGATAAAGAAATTAACATTATGCACTCTGCCTATCTGTTGGGATTTTGGCTGGCACTTCCGCTGGAGATACTTTGCTAAAACACAATACATTAATTCCTTACTGAATAGACAGTTGATATTTCAAGGTGGACTTTTTCCTCCCAATCCATTGACATTCATTTCTACCCGAATATAAACAATTTTTGCTGTATTTTATGAGTTTATTGCTCTGTTTTTCTTTGCGTTTTCTCTGGAAATATAAGATAAATGTAGAAATGCAAAGCCTTACACAATAGGAACATACAGTAACTTATCTTAACAAATTGCAATAGCCAAACAAATGTTAATCGCATCCATATGTTCACTCTTTAAGGAACTATACTCCTCCGTTATGAAAAATTTTATTTTTAAAAAGTGAAGACAAGACAGACAAAAATCTTAAGGAAAGCTGTATCAGAACAAAACAAAATGTATTAAAAAAACAAGTGTTCACTATGTTTTGGACAGTTATCATTATTGTTGTTTGCCAATGGTCTTTTTTACAACAGGATGCAGTGATAATCCTTTATGAATCTTTAAGTAATTAAACTTCATCGAATAAATTGAAAAAGTCCATCTCCATTCCTCCCTCCCTTTTTTCTTTCTTTTGTTTTACTCTTCAATACATATTGCATGACTTGGCTGTCCTCTATTCCATTGCAAATTACAGCAATATGGAAGAAAATTAAACATGTGTATTCCAGCTTGGATCAACACCTCATTCAGCTGTGGTCTGAGCTCTAGTAAGTTTTGCACAACTACCACACTGTCACAAATATGCAATAATTACCAAAAAGAGAATCAGGGATTTTTTTAAATATATATTTTGTTTGGCATTTGCCACATGACCTACTTGGTCAGAAAGAACTACATGTTTTCTTGAAATTTAAGCTTTGTTATGAAACATATGGTTTCAATCGAGGGGAAGTATCTTATGTGCAAAACTAATCTTAAAACTTTTGAAGGCATATGTAGCAAAGTGGCTGAAAGCATGAGATGGGCTTCAGATGAAGCTATTGTTTTTCAAAACTCAATTCCTCCGTGAATGCTTTTTACAAGCCAGGATTGCTGAACTTCAGCAATAAATGGTGTTATAGTTAGCTGTCACCAGCCTTAACACTCAGCCATTAGGTATGCTTTTTAAAAAAAATGATTTTCTATTAAATACATTTTTTAGTGCTTTATAGACATTGTGTTGTCTGGGTATTTAATTTGCTTAACAATACAAATTACGTTATTAATCTCCATCCCTTTTTTTCAACCATTAGTAAAACAAATGCCATGTTTGATAATATTCTATGTCTTCTTTCTGCTTAATATTCAATGTTAATCCATCCATTTCTGCACAATCTAGTCTCTTCTTAACTATTTCTTCATCTGGATATACGTTGATTCTCTTTATTTACTACATTTCCAGTGGAACTGTCTGAGCAAGTGACAAAAATCACTTTGGATATTTTTGTTTGTTTTAAAGAAACAGGTATTCATTCATTTTGAAGATCAACATTTGACTTTCCTATCATTTTATTTTCACAACAATACACGGCGAGGCAGGCTTATCTAAGATACAGTGATTGGCCCAAAGTCACTCAGTCAGTTCCATAGCTGAATGGAAATGGGCGCCTGTGTTTCATATTTGACTTGAGACTTCTGAATGATGGGATATTTGCAGTCCCCCAGACCAGTGTTTCTAAACCAGGGGTCTGCAACCTTAAACATTCAAAGAGCCATTTCGACCCGTTTCCCACCGGGAGCCACAAAACCTGGGTGGGTGTGGCCAACTTGATATCACTCACTTCCACCAGTTGCATGACCCCCCCTAGCCACGCCCATCCAGCTGGTCATTAGGGCTGTTAAAAACTGGTTGTTAAAAAACAGCAGGAACCACAAAATCCTTTTAACATCTCTCTCTCTCCCCCCTCTCTCTGTCTCTCTCCCCCACTCTCTGTATCTCTCTGTCTCTGCCCTGGCCACTTCTCCATCCCCCAGTTGCCTTTACCTTCTCAGGCCAAGTGAGGAGTGATTGGGAGGGAAGGGTTAAGGGTGGGGCCAGCCAGTGGTGGGATCACCCTACAGGGAGCCATAGCAGAGGGCCCAAAGAGCCGCATGTGGCTCCAGAGCCGCAGGTTGCAAACCCCTGTTCTAAATGTTGAAAACTTTAAGCTTAAGCTAAAGCTTTCCCTCAGTCATATCTGACTCTAGCAGGGGTGAGTTCTGGATATTTTTGCTGCCGGTTCGCTCAGGGTTGCACCACATGTACGCACGCAGCAATGGAAAAATAGCTTCTGCCCATGCACAGAAGCAAAAAGGTTCTGCACATGTGCAAAAGTAAAATTCAAGATGGCGGTGCCCACGGAGATACTGAGGGAATCGTCTCTGTGACGTCATCGCCGAGCTACTAACAGTTTTAAAGAACTGGTTAGAATCTGTAGGAACGCACCTCTGGACTCTAGGGGTGGTGCTCATCTCTGTTCCCTAGCCAAGAGAGCCAGTCCTGTCTGAAGATGCTTCATTGTCATATGGCCAGCATGACTATATGTTGAAGTGTACAGAATGCCATTACCTTCCCACTAGAGTGGTACCTATTTACCTACTTACATTTGCATGCTTTCTAACTGCTAGCTTGGCAGGAACTGGGGCAAATAGTGGAGTTAACTCTGTTACATTGTATTTGGGTCTCAAGCTGTCAATCTTCTGGTCAACAAGCCCAGCAACTTATCTACTAGGTCACCATGCCCCTTAACTTTAAGAAAAGTGGATTTCAACTCCTAGAATTTCAGTCTAACACCTTAACCACTACACAAAGTAGGTTCTTATTAATGTAGCATAATGCAAAATTCAAATAATACTAAAAATAATCTAATGTCAGATTAGAGGACAACAACAGTGCAGGGATCTAGAGCAGCCTTTCTCAACCGGCATTCCCTAAGATATTATAATTTAAAAAAAACCACAGTGTTTTATACTTTATGCTAGCATTCATATTTTTACACCCCATGATTTAACTGCCAGCCTGCTGCTTTGTAAACAAAATGTGGGTTGTCCCAAAGGTGCTTTTTCAGGAGGCAACTGGACTTTCTTGTTTTTTCTTTGAAGACATTTCGCTTCTCATCCAAGAAGCTTCTTCAGTACTGACTGGATGGTGGGGATTGGAAGGATTTATACTGCTTGCAGAGAGCTGGTCGTTTGCATTCTTTTAAAGAGTCATTGAGGCCATTTGAGTCCTCAGAGCAGAGCTGGGTTCTGAATCATCTTTCTGCTGGTGTTGCTCAGGGTCGCTTCTCGAGCACGCGTGGCAAGCAAAATTCAAAATGGCGACCCTCATGGAGCCACTGAAGGAACCGGCTCCGTGATGTCATTGCTGAATTACTACTTACTCTATATAGCTGGATAGAACAGGTAGGAACCCACCTCTGCCTCAGAGTCATCTGAATAGTCCTAATGGTTCTTGTAGTTTGCAAAACAATTTTCTGGAAATCCAGTCAGAGCTGAAGAAGCTTCTTGGATGAGAAGTCAAATGTCTTCAAAGAAGAAATAAAGTCCATCTGCCTCCTGTAAAATCACCTTTAGGACAACTATGACCTGTATGACTGAGAATCTCTATAAACTTCTAAAACGTAGTTTGTGTATATTAGAAGTGACTTGTATTGTGACATTTTTATGATTTGGGGTGATTTTTATGCAAGCAGTCTCTGAGCCCTTAAAATTATGTCAAGGGTTCCTAATCCACAGAGCCATTATTCGAATAGCTGAATAGTTACACTTTTTTTTTTTAAAGAAGAACAGTTTTTTGGCTATCATTGAGTCTCTAGCATATTTGACTGTCATATTGCTTTGCTACAAAGGTTAAAATCTTGCTGGTTTCATTTGTCTAGAAGTATGATTCAGTTAGCATTGCTCAACTTTAGTACTTCCTGTGCAGTAAGCTTTTAAAAGCACCGTATAACTGTTCAACATCTGCTATATTGGTATTTTATTTTCCCCAACCCGTTTGTGTGACCATGTGTAAGATTGCATACTGCTGTTCTTCATGTCCCAGGACAACCTCACTAATGAGAAAGTTATTTCTTAAAAGGGATGAGCGTGGAGAAGCATACAATCAGTATGAAACTTAGAACAAGTGGAACCAGACATAGGATACTGCTAAGTAAAATATGAAACACAGTTTATCTAAATTACTAGTCATTGTCTTTTCACTGTAATCTTAGGCCAAATCCTGTACTGTGCGTATCACATGTTGAGTATTTTAAATGGGGACAATTTTAATAAATGCTGAATGAGTACACACCATTACAGAAATTTCAAAATTAAACCACATTCAATTGATTAAGACAGCAGTTAGTATCTGCAGTGTGCATCTTTTTAGTTCTCTTTTAAAATAACAGAATAACAGACCAGCAGAGTTAGAAGGGACCTTGGAGGTCTTGTAGTCCAATCCCTTGCTCAGTCAGGAGACCCTATACCATTTCAGACAACTGATTGTCCAATCTCTTCTTCAAAAACCCCAGTGATGGAGCACCCACAACTTCTAAAGGCAAGCTGGTCCATGATTAATTGTTCTCACTGTCAAGAAATAATATAACTTGGCCACCATCAACATATTTGATGGCAACACATCCTGTATCACTTTAAGTGATATTTCCTTTCCCCAATCCAGAACCTCCCTGATTAATCTCAATTGTTGAGAACTTTCTAACAGTAGAGGGAAAAACAAAGAAAGTATAGTGAGGTTAGTTTAAAGGAGCCTGATAGGAACTGTGTGGATCAGGCATACCAGAAATCAGGGGTGTCAAACTCACGGCCCAAGGGCTGGATGCATTACATACTAGCCCTGCCCCCATCCAGTTTATCAAAGTGGGGAAAAGTCCCGCTATGTCACATGACACCACCATGATGACGTGAGTTTGACACCCCTGCCATACATCAATCAACTGCATAATTGGGAGTCTATATGGCCAACCAATAATATTATATGCTTTACTTTCTTAATGTCTTTGTTATTGAGTTTGACTTATTTAATGAATTTTCTGAAAAAGAGATCATCAGTTTCTGCCCATTCTTTTGTTTTGTCTGTTTAGTTGTTGGGTTTAACTTCTTGGCTCCATCATTGCACCAGTCCTGAGCTTTACAATCTTATGAGAGTAGTTGGTTCTTTTTACTATTTATTTCAGTAGACAATAATCTTAAGGATATTGTGAAGGTGTGTTTCAGTTTGGAGTCAGACCCAGCTTAGGTATTCAGGCTTCACAATCAAATCAAAGTTATCCTAGCTGTAAATCAGACTAAATTAGGTATCATATTGGGAATTTATGCCTGGGGCTTTCAAGACAATATTCTTCCAAAAGTAGTTATTACTCTAGCTAATTTACTATAAACTAAGGGTGACATGACAGCAATGTCCCAATATTTGAAGGGCTTCCACAAAATACAAGAGGGAGGTCAAACTATTTTCCCAAGTACCAGAAGGCAAGACAAGAGACAACGGATGGAAACTAATCAAGAAGTAACTTATAATTAAGGAGAAATTTCCTGAAAGTGAGAACAATTAAGCCATGAAACAGCTTGCCTCCAGAGGTTGTGGGTGCTCCAACATTGGAGGCTTATAAGAAGAGACCAGACAGCTATTTTTCTGAAATGGTGGTGGGTCTCCTACTTGAACAGGGGATTGGACTAGAAGACCTCCAAGATCCCTTCCAACTTTATTAGGCTGTTAATTTGTTTTGGAAGTATAGTATAATCTCTCCCCCCCTTACTACGAGGTCTCTATTGGTTAATTCAACCATCTCTCTAAATTAGACTATTTTGCATCCAGACACAGCACTGTAGTTGAACTTTTGAAAATATCACTGTTGCATCTTGGCCTACTTTCTTTTGCCCACAGGAACTGGAATACTAGAAGATGATAGATTGAACCGCAAGGAAGGAATACCACTATTTTTTAAATAAACCAAGAAACAAGGAGGATGTTCCTTTCATGCTTCTGAATTTAATGAAAGCATGGAATGGTAATGAGATGGCTATCTATTATTCAGTGAAAGAAAATATGATCACACATCTGCTTTGGTCACCAGGATGCTAAGTACTGTAAGTGTAAGGATATCATATGTGAGAATCTGTACCAAATTCTCTTCTTCTTTGAATTAATTTTAAAGCAATTTTTCTTCCAGCCTATTGAATTAGCCTGGTTTTAAAAGAAAGGGAAAAGCAGGTGAACTTACAAAAAGTGAGCTGAATGTTATATAAACCCCAGTCTTTCTTGATTGTAGGCTGAATGAAAACACGGCAATGTGATCATCATCAGATTTATCCTAATTACTTGAACAAATCCATTGTGGACTTCAAAGGGATGCCATAAATTGTACAGAATTTGAAAGGTTTACTGGCAGGACATCCACCTGCCAAGTGTTAGCTAACACTCACCAACACATTTTATGGTCTTTTTATTTTTAACAGCACATCCTTTGTGCAGCTGGAGGGCCATGCAAATTCTGAATGCCTCAGATTTGTTCTAAGTGATATTGACATTGGGGTTGGGGGAAACTGAAAGAATGAAATGTAATACACAGGAAGTTCAGTTCTTTGGGATTGATTACCTGTCTAACACACTCTTATCCCCACATCCTCCCCCAAAAAAGAAAGGGAAAAAAAAGGAAGCCATAGAATATTTGGAAGTTCAGATTACATTCAGGGATATTCAATTACAATCTTATTCAACAGGTGGTAAAGGCCTGATTGCTACTAACATCTGGCCTATAAGCATCCTAAATGGTTAATTTCTTCCTGTTCATCACAGTAGCAAACATGGAAATTGGCATTTTGTTTGTATTGATTTCCCTTGCCTTGCGCTTGCCATTCTTGGCTGGAACTACTTGTAAATAGTGGCTAAGACACTGAGCTTGTCGATCAGAAAGGTCGGCAATTCGGCGATTCAAATTCCTAGCGCCGCGTAACAGAGTGAGCTCCCATTACTTGTCCCAGTTTCTGCCAACCGAGTAGTTCAAAAGCATGTAAAAATGCAAGTAGAAAAATAGGGACCACCTTTGGTGGGAAGGTAACAGCGTTCTGTGTGCCTTTAGCATTTAGTCATGCCAGCCTCATGACCACAGAGATGTCTTCAGACAGTGCTGGCTCTTCGGCTTTGAAACAGAGATGAGCACTGCCCCCTAGAGTCGGAAACGACTAGCACATATGTGCAAGGGGAACCTTGACTTTGACCTTTACCTATCTGAAAATTATACCAATTAGAAAATATACAGGGATAGGTAGAAAATATCAAGTAATTAAAAGAAGGGTAAAGATTCTTCCAATCTGGCATTGCTACTGATATTCTGGGTTATGGATTTTATCTCTTCCTCTCCAACCAGGTACAGGGAAACAAGGTTGCAAGGAACAAAGCATTTACAATGACTGTAACAAACATCACCCTTGTCTCCTTGGGTGTGACATTGTGATAGGAAATATATTATCTACATCAGAGGTTGCCAATCTTGAGTTTCCCAACTAGCCACGTTGACTGGGAGTTGAAGTCCACATGCCTTAAAGTAGACATTAGTGTAATCCAACAAGGCAGTAGTAGATTCCCAAGGATCCTAAGACTTAATGAAACTATCACTATACCACCCAACCTGGCCATTGAATCTCAATTTTGAAGACAATCATTTTCTAACAATACTCATTCAATGGACCAGTTATGATGGGATGATCAATCCAGCTGGAAGCAAAGTTTTTGCTACCCTCTAATGCCCTCTAATGATTGGATTTTTACCAGCCAGATACAGTGATTAGTTCTATTTATGATTATTTGTCCCTGCCTCGTTTCATGTTAATCTTGACATTAAATGTTAATGTTAAGAAAAATTTAATGCCGTAAGAGGTAACGATTGGGACTTCATTGCAATACTCCTGTCAATAAAGCCAGTCTGATATGTTCCATGAGAATTAATTGGCAGAATTAAACCTCTATCTTCCTGTATAAGTTGCATAATGCTGACATTCTTAAAATGTGTCTTTTGCCATCTGCACTCAGCATGTTGTCACACACAGTCGTTAATGCTGAAAAGCAGTCTTGCTAGACAAAAGCCATAGAATAAATGGGCTGCCATAAGAAAACAATTTAAAAGAAGTCACCTGTTGAGAAAAAAGACACTTAATCAAACCAGGGTAAGGAATGAGACCACCCAAGATTAGCAAGATTTCTCCCACCCAGAAACCAACATCAGTGTGGCAGTTTCGAGGCAGGTACACTGAAATATGTGAAGTGCTGTGGGAGCCTATAATCAGAATCAAAATAGACATAAGCCTTTTCTCAGAAGTGAATTCCCAGAGACCAAACAGATAAGACTCCATACCAGTTAATTGGCAACAGATGATGCAAATGAAAACTGATTTATAGGTAGGAGAGGAAAACAGATTGGTTTAATATCTGTAATACTTGAACTTGGGCCTAGATTTAGATTATTCTTAATGCTTATAGCAATGCTCAGGCCTCCATGGAAGTCATACCCACACATGTGGATGGGTGGGGAGAAAAAGAGCTAAATAATTTGAGGGCTAGGGAATATAATATTCTAGGGTATTGTTTTCCCAATGCGGAAGTGTGTGGTTGTTGTTTTTTTCCCCTGTGAGTGTTGTACAAATTTGGAAGCATTTCAGAGGGGCCCTGAAGAGAAACTTGTGTTCCAGATAAGTGTTCTCAACTTAACTATGTTATGTTGATCTAGCTGGGAATGTGTGGTTATGGTGGAGGGATGCGTACAGGGAACTATTAATTCTATTCTGGAAATAATTTAGGTTTGGAATTCATGATAGGATACCAAATCAAATTTGACTGGACCAACATGCCAATTAGTAGGATGTGGTCTGGATCATCTTGTTTCTATACAGCCTCCCTTTCTGCTGTTTAGCATTACCTAGGTGAACAATGATCTGTGAATCTCTAAATATGAAGAACGGTTGCAGGAACTGGGTATGTCTAGTTTAATGAAAAGAAGAACTAGGGGAGACATGATAGCAGTGT
>JANHFT010002424.1:0-10471 GCA_032467955.1 Pseudoxenodon macrops
CTCTCTCTCTCTCTCTCTCTCTCTCTCTCTCTCTCTCTCTCTCTCTCTCTCTCTCTCTCTCTCTCTCTCCCCTCTCCCTCTCTTGTGTATGTATATGTACGTGAATAGATTTATCACACACACACACACACACACTGACACACACCAACATACCACAATGAATTTTAAAACTACTCTTATCAGGTTATTAATTAATTTGAAATTTCTGAACTGTTCCTGCATTGGTTTAGTTGTAATGTCTCTTCCAAATAAGGTAATATCTCACTGAACAGAGATTCTTCTAGGAAACAGCTTTCCAATCTACAAAATTACTTCCACTAGCCTATTTTTCAGATTTTTTCCCCTAATACACTACCTTGGTCCCCGTGTGAAGAATCCCATGAATGATTCATGTCTCTTTTATATGCCAAAGCATATAAATTTCATATATGCTGAACAAAAATTCCCAGAATTTTGGCTGAGAGTTCTGGAATTGGTAATCCCCAAATAAGTGAGCCTTAGATAAGGAACAGTTGGTCTAGGTTTTTCCAAATTCAGCATTATGATATTATTAATTTATTAGCATAAATTATTTAATGTGAGTTAATATTGCTATTTCAGTGAACAGCTCTTGGATAGGTTTTAGTGCCATATTAACTGAAATGAATAGTACAAAGTATATCCACTTTTCACTGCAATCAGACTTTCTTGTCATGAAGGTTAATTAATAATCAATTAATACAATTGAGCGTATCCAGAGATATTTCACGATAAGAGTCCTCCACTCTTCTGCACGCAACAGAATACCTTATGCCACCAGATTTGAAATTCTGGACTTAGACAACTTAGAACTACGCCGCCTTCAGTATGACCTAAGCCAGAAGTTGGTTCTGAATCTTCTTACTGCCTGTTTGCTCGGGCGCACTGCGGTCGCACATGCTTTGCACGCACACGCGCACATGCACAGTGCTTAAAAAAACCAAGATGGCGCCACCTATGGTGCCACTGAAAGAACTGGTTCAGGGACATGGCAGGCCCAGGTCGCTAACGGTTCTACTGAACTGGGCCACTAAATTACTAACAGTTCGGTAGAACCCGACCGAACCGTTAGGAACCCACCTCGTACATAAGCATAGTTCATAAAATTATCTGCTACAATGTCCTACCTGTCAATGACTAATTCAACTTTAACCACAACAATACACAAACACACAATAGATACAAACTTAAACTCAATTGCTCCAAACTCAATTGCAAAAAACACGACTTCCACAACAGAGTGGTCAGTGCCTGGAATGCACTACCTGATTCTGTGGTTTCATCCCCAAATCCCCAAAATTTTAACCTCACCCCATTCCTAAGAGGCCTGTAAGGGGCGCATATAAGCGCACCAGCATGCCTACCATCCCTGTCCTAATGTTCCCTTTTATTTGTATTCATTTCATGTATTCAAATCATGTTTATAATTATATATGTTATCTAATACGTGCTTGACAAAATAAATGAATAAATAAAATGTGCAGCACCCAGTCAAGAACACCTTGGCTACATATTTTCCTGGGATCACAAGGCTGCTCTCGCAGTTGCCCATGCATGCTTCAAATCCTGATCTCTGCGCAGCCCTTCTCCTCACTTTAGTGTAGGAACACCATATTGACCATGTTTCAGTTTGTGTCAACAAACATTGTTTGAAATATTGAGTTGTTTCATGGCAATAGCAGTAAATTTTCCCCTGAAAGTAGGCTAGTCAGGTTAAACAAGACAGAATTATAGCTGAATTGCTAGTTTTTTCTACTATGCCTTTATGAGAGGGTTTATTGAATTTCTCATAATAAGAGCAATTGCTTTTGTACATTAAAGGAGGCACTATATGATGCATTCTTTGTTGAGAGCTTTATTTAAATTAGTTATATGCAGTCATGGAGAACAGGTTCCTACTAAGCTTCATCCTCATCAAATCAGCTCTAAAAATCTTGAGTGTAACAGAGAAAGGCACTTTCCCCTGTGATTCCTTTCAAAGATATAGTTAAGCACATACTTAAATTATTCAGTTTAGGTCATTTCAGCTCAACAGGATTAGTGATATTTCATTTTTCCTGGTTTGTGCCCTTCATATTTTTCATTTAAATATTCTAAAATGGGAAAACTTCCCCTCAAATCTATGTTTCCTGCTGAAAGCCACAAATGTTTTCAATGAACCTTAAAAAAATACAAGAGCGTGATCTTATTCTGAGATCATTTTTAAAATTTATTTTAGATTTTTTTAATTCCACCTTTATTTTTAATAACTTACGGTAAGTTGGCAAACATAACTAATACGCCTTTGTTCTTCTACTTTCTTCACTATAATAAACCCTGAAAAGTGACAGAAAGTGACTATCCCAAAATCACCCAGCCAACTTTCATGCCTACGGTAGGACTAGAACTCAATTTCATGGCTTCTATCCTGGTGCCTTAACTACGAGACCGAACTGGCTCAGAACCATAGCAGTAAGATCCTCTAAATAGGGCTACCAAACCTGGTCTGGATGATAACAAGATGACAGCAAAAGTCTTTTCTCTATATTGTTGCTGCCATCTGTGAGTAATCTGGAGGTTTTTCTACCTATGTCAGGTCACACCACTACTGAGATTTTGTAACTTAAGGTACAATCATATGAATACCTTCTTGAAACAAAGTCCTATAACCCTCAAAGATCTTTACTTCTAATGAGTAGGTTAAAGTTGTAACATATCAGTTCTCAAAGTTAGCACAAGCAAGCCAACTAAGAGTACTGAGTTCTCCTGGGAGTTTTGCGTACATTATAAGACACTTCGTTGAGTGTGACATTTACTTATTACTATCATCTTCTAACAAAAGTGCATCTGGATAATGTACATATTAAAATACAATAAGGGGTAATAATATCTGCCCACAATTAAAATTAGCCTAAATTCTGTTGGGCTTTTATATATTCATGGTCATACACTTACCCACAAGCAACCATATCTGCAGAAAGGTAGATTTTGTCTACATTAGGATTCAATTGTATTTGCACACATCTAATTGATATTTGCAGCATTAAGTGACAATATGAACAGTTGCATCAAAGTTGAATACAAAAATTGAAGTTTATTTTTTCCAGTGCTGTGTTTCCTCATATTTAACTTCTAGTCATCAAATGCAGGTTAGGCCATTTGTCCATCTATGTTAACATCCAACAACTGTCTACATGCTATATATCTTTCAACTTGTTACAAAATATTTTCAGCTGGAGATGCAAAGAAAATGAACCTGAGACTTTTTACATGCAAAACATACATACTACCATAAGCTTTCCTTCCTTAGTCAAATAGTGTGTGAAGTAGCCTTCAAGGCATAAATTAGACTTAGTGGGACCAGTTTAAATTTATGAAACCCAAATCCTTGTCCTAAAGGCTGCCATTAAAAAAAATCCTATCAACTCTGGGATTGTTCTGAGGACTGAAAAAATGGCACCAGTATGTTGTCACACTTTTTATATTTCTCAAATAAGTCATAATACTGAAGAATGCTGACTTACTGAGAAATGAGTCAGAGATCGGCAATGGATATAGAATAGAATAGAGCTGGAAGAGACCTTGAAGGTCTTCTAGTCCAACCCCCTGTTCAAGCAGGATAATCTATACCATTTCAGATAAGTAACTGTCTAGTCTCTTCTTAAAAATCACCAGTGATGGAGCGCCCATGATTTCTGAAGGCAAGCTGTTCCATTGATTAGTTGTCCTCATTGTTAAGACTCCTTAATTCCAGGTTGCTTCTGTCCTTGATTAGTCTCCATCCATTGTTTCTTGTCCTGCCCTCTGGAGCTTTAAAGAATAATTTGATCCCCTTCTTCTTTGTAGCACTGTGTATGGTGGCTCAATTTTTCTTGGAATGAAATGGCTTAAACAAACCAGGAAAACCAAGAAATGTTCAGCGTTCCAACTTAATAATTACAATTTCTTAGGCATAATTCAGCATTGCTTTGCTCTTTTTGTATTTCAAAAGCCTAGTGTCAGCCCGCACAATTACTTTCTACATAAAGGGTTTGGAATTTGTCTCAACAAGTTTCTCTGAGATTTATCTGAGACAAACTACGCATTATCTCAGTTTCATTTTCTTTTAAACGACAAAGAGTGGAGAAAAAGCTAAGTAAAATATATTTCCAAACTAGAGCAGGCAACTATATCAGCATCATTCAGAATGTGCCAGACTCATTTAATAAGATTTGAAGCTTGGGGGCGGAGTGGGGGTGACACACACCTTTTGAAAAGCCTGTGTATGTAGTCTATTACCCACTTACTTGGATCTCGAATGAACAGCTGTATGAACATTTGAAGAAGTCCAGAGTTCTTACCAATTCATTACAGATTTAGAGTAAAGTTATCTTTGGAGTGACTGACCTGCTTATCTGATACTTTACCTCTATGATAGTAAACACAGAAACTCAGTCTGGATCAGAAGTGGGTGGCAGAAGGGAGTGAAATGTAATCAAAGGAGACATCCACCGAAACATTTAACGTAACAGATTCATAGAATCATAAGGCTGGAAGGAGCCATGAAGATCATCTAGTCCAACTCCCTGCCCATGACAGAAGACCTCATATCATCCCGGACAAATGGATTTTCAATCATTTTTTAAAAAACCTCCAGTGATGGTGCACACAATTCTGGTTGTGTGCACCATGGTTTCCCTAGTTAATTCTTCTCACTGGCAGGAAGTTCTCCTTAATTCCAGGTAGGAGGTCTCTTTAATGAGCTTTCATCCAGTGCATAAAGGGGCGTGGTGGCTCATGAGATTAAAATGCTGGGGTGATGATTGGCAGCCTTGCGTTTGAGACCCATTCCTGCCATGGAGCGGAGTGAGTTCCTGTCACATGCTCCAGCTCCTATCAATCCAGTGATTCAAAAGTGGGCGAACGCAAGTCGATAAATGGGTGAGCAACTTCACAGGAATGCGAAATGGTCCCTCAACAGGATGTTCCCCCCCAGACAACAGTGATGTCACCAATAAATCCTTTCAGTACAGAAGCACTTTGGTATATTGATAAAAAGCTGTGTATTACATGGAATTTAAGGATGGTTCTCATTTGTACCCTGCTGTCCACTGAGCTATCCATGCTTAGTTGAGAATGGGCATTGTTGTGTGATAGAAAAAGACTGTATCTTTTAAAACTAAAAATAATAAAATTCCGTCACCATATACATGGTTGGCAACCTAATCTGACTATAAGAAATTAAGGCGGTGGAAAGTGAGGTTTACCTGAAAGGTCTAGTCTGGCTCAAGTATTCAAATACCTGGATAGTCTTATCAATAGTTACATCTAATGTCCAATCATGCGACCCCCAAAAATAAAAATGAAAGCTTTGGGGGGGGTTGTGTGTGTTTTGGCCCTCACAATAGGCTTGAGAGGTAGCCTACCATCAGAGCCATGCAAAAAGCCCTTAATTTGCAATTGATTCCCTCTGCGTTGAACCTGTATCACTCATTTTCAACCCGAAATAATTATTCCAGATCCCTCTGGCTAGCTGCTCTCCCTTTTTGACATTTTAATTCAATCTGGGCATGGGAAGGAGTATTCTACCAAGGAGCAGCTGTAGCCCTGCAGTGAATTACATATGCAAAAGTCTGGCTGAGAAGAATGGAGCTGATGCATGTTTAAACTGAGTGCCAAAACTCTGCTGCTATGTCAGAAAGCACTAAACTGTTTTTAAATCCTTCTGAGGCGAACAAGATTTATCTGTGCATAACCTGGTGATGAATTGTAAGGTGGCAGCTCCAGTGGACAAGGACATGGCTGGGCCTTGGTGAATGGGCTGCCTAAAATGCAAGCAAGTGGCAATGCGAGCAAGGAAGAGTGACCAAGAAATAAAAAAGAAAAGAAAAAAAAAGAAATTTCCAGGACTTCTCTTTTCCTTCTGAGGTTTTTTTTAAAAAAAAAACGTAACAGCTTGGTAAGTTCAGCGTGGTTTGTAACCAACCCAGCTGCCTAACCTTATTTGCAAGATGTGAATTAACTATACGGCATATTTAATTCCTTCCTGTACAGTTGTTCACCACAACGTAAGAAAAAAAATCCTACATTTTTCTGAGGTTATTTTTTGCTAGACCTCTTCCTCTTCCTCCAAGGTAAGGGAGGAACTATACATTTTCCCCTTCTTTCTCTTTGTCCCATTAAATGAAAGTGGAAGTGTGTGTTTGTGTGTGATCTGAATATATTTAAAAAGAGCCTTTTCTTTTCTTCAGTGTTTTTCCTTAAATTTCTTATTTCTTTTCTTAAATAACCCAACTATGAATAAAAAAAAAAACCTCAAAGATTTCTCTGTGCTCATTTTAGCAATACTTCCTTCTTTTGGTAGAACCTTAATAGCTTTGAAGTTATGCAGCAAAGATCAATAAAGCTATATATGTCAACAGGAATAAATGCAAACTACCTGGTATATATTTAGTTATTCACCCCAATCTCTTGCACGTAAATTGCCTTGCTCAATTAGCAGCTGTGCACGCATCTGCTGGATTGTGTACACACCAGTTGGACCCATATAAATCAGCCTGCTCTACTTGGCATTCTCCAGTTGTGTTGAATTAGAATCATCATGGTGGAAGTTGCCATAGAGGTTATCTAGTCAAACCTTCTGCTCGGTGTAGGATTCACAACATCCCTGACAGATTATCATCCTGCTACTCTTTGAAGACTTCAAGTGAAGCAGAACCCACCCCACGTCATGTGGCCACCTGTTCCACCAGCTGACACCTTGCGCAATCTGTAGGTTCCTCCTCATGTTTAGTTGAACCTCTGTACTTTAATTTTAGCCCATTGGTTGTTCGGCTGTCTTCTAGCGGAATAGAGAATAACTCCATTCCTTCTTCTATGTTACAATCCTTTGTGTATTCAAATTTATTTCATTATTTATCAAACAATTTTATATGGACCCGCATTTTATCTAATATAACTCTAATATAAGCAGAATAAAACAAGCACAAGCATGGCAGGCTCCATTGCTATCCCAGCCCCTATACTTGGGGCAGCAGTGGGGAAAGTAGGACTTCAAAGCCTTCCAGAAAGTCAACAAGATCAAGGTAATTTCAATAGCAATAGCATTTAGACTTATATATCACTTCACAGTGCTTTACAGCCCTCTCTAAGTGGTTTACAGAGTCAGCATATTGCCCCCAAAAATATGGGTCCTCATTTTACTGACCTCTGGAGGATGGAAGGCTGAGTCAACCTTCAGCCTGGTGAGATTCAAACTGCCAAATTGCAGTCAGCAGTCAGCAGAAGTAGCCTACAGTACTGAATTCTAACCACTGCGCCACCATGGCTCTTTTCCTAAACAGAATCCTGTTCTGTTTATGCTCTTTTTATTTCTTCCTTTTTATTGTTGTAAGCTGAGTAACCCCACAGCAAGATAGCCGGCAAATAAATTGAACAAATAAATTGAACAAATAAATAAAATAAATAAATCCTAGGGATGGAGATTGTCATTAAGGTAGAACCCACAACAGAAATGGTATATTAATGAGGATTTGGGGTGGGAGGTACTAAAACCCACACTATCTCTAGGTTGTTAAATTAAAGCTTTCCCCATCCAGATTTGCATAGCCTTCAGAACTGAACAACATCACTTGGACACTCTGAAGCAGAGATATATAAGTGAGTGTCATCAACATGTAGATGAGGCCAAAACTTGTGTCAGTGGATGATTTCATCAGGGGTTTCAGCTAGATGTTAAACTGAAGCAGGAAGAAGTTTGAGTCTTGTGGCACACTTCAAGGGGATGTTAGGACTGGATCTCTTCACCCACTCATCAACTAAAACTAAAACGATCTTGAAGGAAGGAGAACCATTGTATAACCATGCCTCCTGCTCTTATTCTTTTCAGCTGGCTCAAAAGAATACTGTGATCAATGGTACTGAAAACCACTGAAAGATCAAGAAGGACTGTGTCAGATACACTATCCCCAATGTAACATACCAAAGATCATCCATAAGCATATCACTGCTCTCTTGGTACTATAACTCAGCCTGAAACCTGACTGGAATGGGTGAATACAATCTATTTCCTCCAGAGTTTTTTAGAGCGGTAAGTCTACTACTTTCCTCAGAAAAGCAAGACCAGAATATGGATGAAATCTGTCCAGAACTGTTGGATTTAACAATGACTTAATGAGGAGCAGACCACTACCTCCTTTAAGGCAGGCTGAACTGACTTGTCCCACAAGGAAGTGTTTACCACAATTTGGATTTCAGCTATTTGTCTTCTCCCAGGAGGACTTAACTGACCAGAACAAACATGGATTTAACAGAGAATTAAATGCTTCAAGAACATTGTCAATGTCAGGCCTACATTTATCTCTGTTGTATCTTTGGCCTGCCACACTTTCTATTATTCTACTATGCATTTTCTGTTGTGGGAAAATGGAAGGGGGGATAGTATAGAGTTGTAGATATGTAGCCATAATAACATTATTTCTAAAATGCCAAGGTCATCCTTTGTCTTTGCACCTGACCGGAATGAGATGGGCGAACCTGCCAGCATAGCAGAGAGGGATTAGACCTTGTGACAGATTTGTGACTGTGAGGGCAGGATCTTGAACTTTTAACTGCGGGGTGGAAATCTGGAAGTCTTCAGATTTGGGGTTCCACAGATGTGCCAACATGTCTCTCTTAATAAATTGGAACTTTGAGGAATGCTTTGCCTTGGAGTCTGATTTAATCCGGGATGATATTTGGAACACTGACAGTCAACTTCCTTAGAACTAAAGATTCAGTTCTCTTCATATAACAGAACAAGACTGAACCTCAATCAATTCCATATTATTTGCATAGCCAGAATTCAGCTTCAAGTGAATCCAAACAATGTAACTCAAAATATTATTTAATTAGAATTTATCAAACAAAACCGAGAATATTCCTGGAATAATCTTCACTTTACACCTAAAAAACACCAAGTCACCCAAAAGAGGGTCACTTGACAGCTGTCCACAAGTGCATCAATTAAATTTTGCTGGTCTTATTAACACAGTCAATAAAGTCATGCTCAGTTTTTGTCTTCCTGCAGTGGTGCTGTAGGTGTTAGTGTATTGTATAAGAAATAAAGATTGTGCTCAAGCAAAACGATGCATCAGGACTTTGCTTTCTTAGGAGGGATGATGTCACCATAATGACCTCCCTGCTTCTCTACAGGCTTCTTTGTGCTTTCTGCTCTTTAAGCTGCAATCTTCAAAATTGCCACATAGGGCAAAATGAAAATTTTCCAATAGCAGTATATGGTGAGCTGTCCCTTCTTCATCAGAAAGCATCTGGGATTTGGACTTGAATAGTCAATTAAGGCCCATTAGCTGTACTAAAGACATGCTCTTGATGAAGGTGTATAATATTACTATAGATGGATGAATTGTGATCCAGGATATTCTGTGTATACGTAGCCCTTAACTCACTGGAACCTCTTTTCGCATACAGAGGCATTTGATCCTGCTATGATCTGAATGCAATGCTTTGAACATAACAGCATGCATTACATGCAAAGAACAGCAGCTCAGCTCATCCACTTGTCAAATATATTGCAAAGGTATTGGGGAGCTGGACTTCAGCTCTGGAAGACGAAAATATTACAGCAAACCTTGATTTGCATATATGTCTATACATATCTTAAATGGATTGAAACATGGTGGGTGAAAGCAAGCCACAAGATAGGATGTTATCAAAATGGTTGTGACCGAAAAGATCCAGTGTGATTTATGCGATGAACCTAGAAAGGCATCTGATGTGAAGTCAACAACTGAAGGGCAATGAATAATTCAGCACCTAAATCCATCACATCATCTCCCTGACCATGTTATTACTATTTTTTTTTTACATAATTGCAAAGTGAAATATAAATTGATGTCATAAATAAAAACCGTGTCATTTGTCTTGAAATGTGCTTTTAAGAATTATGGGCCTATTACTCCTTTTTTCCTTTTGGAGAACAATGTGATCTTACTGTATGCAAATGGCTGAGGGGAGGGGGGGACAAGACATGAAAGAAGGTGCCTGATGTTTGATTAGTATCCTTGATAGGAAAGGAGAGATCTGTGTTGTGTAGGAATTGTGACATCGCTGATAGAAAGTGGGACGGTGAAAGAAATGAAGCTGAAATGCTGCTTTAGAGCACTTTATCCAGTTGTCTTCACTTCTGTGATTCACCAGTGTAAATGTGCACGGCATAGCAGTACACGAAGATCATATATGACAAAATGGTCCTTTTGATATCCCGATCCAAAGCCATTCAGCTCTTAAAGCTGCTGACACTTTAAACAATGCCCAAAAGCAGATGGAAAGCTAATACAATTGTTGAAAAATGAGCACCACACACAGGCCAGTTCTAGTTTGTGTTACATTTTTTAAAATTTAATTTAATTTTACTTTATTTTTGTCAAGCATGTATAAGATTACAAACAAAGAATAAACATGATTGTGAATATATAATATGTACAAGCATGGTTAT
>JANHFT010002424.1:17017-48602 GCA_032467955.1 Pseudoxenodon macrops
AAAACGGCCCAACAGGCAAACTAGAATTCACTTCTGGTTTGCCCGTTGGACCGTTTTTCACCCTCTGAATCTTCCATTTTTGGCACGCAAGAAGAAAAAGATTAGCCATCACTGGTATAGTCTATTGTAGGTAATCCTGCTAACTTCCTGAACAGTCAAATGGACACCTCTAAATCCAGAAAGGATATAAAGAGTTAGTTTAATTTATCATGTTGCTAATAACACTGCCTTGTACAGAATTATTAGTCATATTGACATATTGACACTATCAGAAAGATTTACAAATCAAACAATCCAAGAAGTGAGAAACAGAAATAAATTATTGCCTGGTGGGCAGATACAGAAGGAAATCACAGTATTTAGTATTAACTTAGGTTTATCTGAAACCTAAACTCAATCCAGAAATGTGTTTAAAATAGTTACTAATTTCGGTTAAATTAAAGTGTTGTTAACCATGCAGTTAAACATTATTGCTCTCCCCAAAACAAAACTGAAGGTGATAGGGGGGGAATTCTGTAAATAAAAATCAATACATCTGATGCATTCTTTAAAATTTTTCAATGAAGGAGTAATGTGTTTGAGAAAAAAAGCCAAATTCAAATATTACTAAACAATTAAAGCAAAAAGAATGAAATCATGAGCTGCATGCAGAGATTCCATTGTCTGCATTCTAAAATTCTCTTTTATTCCATGAACATAAATAGAGCAAAACCCAAGGCTTAATAGAAACATAGAATAATAACGCAGTGACGCAAAATGAAGCTTCTTATCCATAATTATACTACTAAAATGAAGATAGTTTATGGCTAGTTTTTAAAGCAAGTAGAGATTTACTTGGTTTCAGGATCGGTTCAATTAATAGAAATATCTTATTAACTTAAAAACTACAACAACCCAATTTAATACTGGTCTAAGACAACACAACATATATTTTTTAATGAAACTCTCTTATTATAAAAGTAGCCTCAGTAATATAACATTTTCAAAGTATTACAAATCTGCTATCTAACATTTGTGTTCTGTCATTTTAAAAAAAAAGGAAAAACACTAATAAACATCTCATGTGAACTGGACCCTAAGAATCTTATTTGGGTCTTAAAACTAATGTAAATTAATCATATAAAAGTAATGCTTAGGTGGAAAAAGAGTTTTAGAAAAGCATAGTATAGCGGTGCTGGTGAAAAGAATCTCATTTTTTTTCTAGACCAACAAGTCACAGTTTTTTAAGTCTGTGAATTCTGCCATTCTATTTATAAGGTTCAATAAATGGTTCTGTGCTTAGAGACTTTTGAAAACAATTAAGAAAATCCCTGCATGCAATAGTTAAGTTATGGATCACAATAAAACCATTTAGCTTTTAACTTCTACTTAAAAATACAAAGTATTCAAGGAAAATGGAACTATTCAAACAGGGGTAATTATCCTTCTTTTCTACATTCTAATATATTACAATTTATTTTAATACAAATAAAAAAGAGTTATGCAAAATCAAATAATTTAAATAAAAAAATATTTTTTCTTTGAAAGGCAGTGATATTTTCTCCAGATATTTGAAATATTTCTACTAGTAGTTGGAAAATAGATACTTTATACTACAATGTAGTAATACATGTTTTTAAAGTATTTTAAAATGAAATTTGCCTAGGGGAAAACAATTGCTACTGAATTGGATACAGAGTTCCTTTTTATTAACATCAGACCAGACTTGACTCTCTCCCCCCTTGTAGATAGTAGTGATGTAAGGAAATTAGAAGCTTCAAAGGTTCACTTGATAAGATTCCTCAACAGCATTTTGAAACAGAGTTTCTTCATCCAATTGAAGATTCTAAATAACAAAGTAGCAGTGAATTAGAAACAAAACCTTTAAAATCAAGCTATTTTTCTTTAATACTCTGCATTACTTAGAAAATTGTAAAAATACAATTTCTTGTATGATTGGTTTTGTTTAGTTTTATCTTCATATTAAAAGCAGCAATAAGGCTTATTGTTAAATTCATTTACTCTGTTTCAAGAATGATGTTAAAAATAAACTAAGCTAATTCTAAACACATAAGGAAAACTTCATTTGATTTTAGTGTATTCTGCCATTACTTAAAAGAATTCAAGATATTTCTTAGTCCAGCAGTCTTCTTTTATAAATCTCTCTGTTCTTCTCTGAGAGGGGAGAGAAGAAATTTTAAGAGATAAGATCTGACTTCCTGTACCTGGATAGTTTTTTTTTATATGGAAGGATTTCTATCTTCTCATTCCACAAGTTTACTGTTTTTTCTCTTTAATGTGCCACAATTGTTTTGAACTTATTACTCTCACAATAGTGTTTGTTTGCACCCTTTCCTTGATCAAAGGTCTTTAGATAGTCAATCATGCCCTAATTGCTTGCAGCTTGCCTATTATAATTTGATATACACAGGGCTGCCTTTAAAGATCTCTAGAAGCTTTAACTGGTATAGAACCAAGAGCAGTGATGGGCATACTTTAGTAATATCTGTAATATCTCTGTTTTTGTGAGTTGTTCTGGTGATTGATTTACTTCCAGATACAATTAAAGTTGCTAGTACTTGATGGATTGCTTACCTACCATAGTATTTTTTTTAAATTAGATTTGCCTTGATCCTTATATTCTTCCATTTATTTACTATTTCATATTCTTTAATTACTTGAATCTGAACTTAATGTTTTTATCTTGTCTGACCTTTCACTTTAGGATTGACTTTGATATTGGTTTTCTAATTTTGATATTTTGCTCTTGTGCTGTATTTAGGCAAGATGATTAATCTGTTTGATAGGTGATACTTTAATTCTTGAACGTGCCTTATTCATATCCTTCATTATCGGTGCCAGGTCTTTTTTGGACAGTACTTTCAATTCGTTGTCTTTCTACTAGCAATTCTGCATATGCCATAATTTTATCTTTTAATGTTTATTGGGGTGTGTAGTCACAGTTATTTCAGTGCTGGCTTGTACTGGTTCTGTTATTATTACTTCTACCAAGTTATCATTTCTGTAGTCCAAATCTGCTGTTTCCTCTATATTTCCAATTATTGTTATGTACTATTATACTCAGTCTTTGGGTCTTCATTTTCACATTTTTCTGAATCTCTTCCAATCTGGTAATCATTGTTCAGTGATATTGTTATATTTGTTATTTGATTCTAACAAGTAGAAAGTTGTGGAAGGAATATGAATAGAACAGACATCTCTTATTTTAAAAGTAAATATAGTGCTTCTGCTTTTAAAAGAGAAAATACTAGTCATGCTCTTCCCATTAAGTTAAAAAGCCTTTAAGAATGGGGGTAAAGGTGATGTTAAAAAGCCACTAGTCTCCACTAGTGCCAGTACCAATCCATCTTTGGCTGAGCTTGAAAAAATTAAGCAAAATCTGATCCACTTAGCACTTAGAGGGAAATACCAGGAAATACCAGGAATATAGGCCTGGGGGGAAATTAATAAAATTAATTTTTAATAAAAATTAATATCAAACTATTTCTGAACTGTTGCTAGGAAAATAACACAGATTACATCTCTATATAATCAGTTTGTGTAAACTTGAGTAGACTTTTTAAAAAAAGTTAATCACTCCCACCCAGTTCTGCAATGTGGATACGAATAATTTTTCCAAATCTAAATATTTTAAGTGCTCAGATGTTTAATGAATGAAATGCAACATCTGTGTGCTTTTAAAAGTATGATCTATGTCAAATTTAAGGGGAAAAAGTTAAAATATTATTATTGAAAATGGAAAAGTTCTGTCAAAAACAGGTAAAAAGTTTTTAAAATATGGCATTTCATTCTCTTATTTTATACACCTTGGAATTAACATTACCAAATAAGTATTCTTCAGAAGGAAAAATCTTTTTTTTTATACAATATGTAATTAAATTTTATAATTCACTACAATGAGATGTGGTGCTGGCTACTACTTGGTTGGCTTTAAAAAAAGGTTGCACCAATTCATGGAAGGCTTGGGGATCGATGACATATTTTGGATGGCAATGTGAGTGCCTCTGAAGGCCATCAACTGGGGGATATGGTATTTTGCAGTTAGTTGGCCATTATGAAAACAAATACCTGGATTAGACAGGCCAGGGTCCAATCCAGCAGTACATTGCTTATATTCCTATGGCTGTAGGTAATAATAGTAATAACAACAAAATAACATAAATAATTAAAACTTGTATCCTTAAATATTAACTCTGTTATACCATTTGAGCTAAGCCACAAGACCTTCTATTATTTTACATACAAGCAGCTTTTTACACATGTACTCACTGCTGGGTCTACTTGATAAAGATGCTTGTCATTACAATGATCCAATAGAGTCTGCCTTGTGAAGTTACTTTCTTGACATAGAGGGCATTTGAAAGTGGGCTGCTCACTGAAATACAAACAGCAACAGAATAAAAAAAATAAAAAGTAGAGCAGCAGCATGCAATATATACAAGGAACTCAATGGATGAAAAACAAGCTCATAGGGCCATCTGCTGTTCACAGCAGATGACTAATTTAATATGCTTTTGCAATACTGACAACAGTCAGTTGTAGTGATTGAATAACAAGAGTTAGAAAGGATATTAGAGGTCTTCTAGTCCAACTGCCTACACAAACACAATTTCAGACAAATGGCTATCCAATCTCTTAACAGCCTCCAAGTGATGGAGCACCCACAACCAGTGAAGGCAACCGGTTCCACCGGTTAATTGTTGTCACTGTCAGGAAATTTCTTCTTAGTCCATTGCTTCTTGATATGCCTTCTGGTGCTCCGGAAAATAGGTTGACCACCTTTCCTTTGTGGCAGCCCCTCAAATACTGGAACACTGTTATCATGTCATCCTTAATCCTTCTTTTTACTAGACTAGACATATCCAATTTACTAGACTAGACATATCCAATTCCTGTTCATATTTTAGCCTCCAGCTTCCTAATCATCTTTGTTGTTCTTTTCTGCACTATTTCCAGAGTCTCAACATCTTTTTTATATTTTGGTGACCAAAACTGGATGCAATATTCAAAGTGTGGTCTTATCAATGTATTATAAAGCAGTACTAACACTTCACATTATCTTGATCTTTCCTTCTGTTAATGCAGTCTAGGATTGCACTGTCTTTTTTGGCCAACTCATATTTATGTGATTGTCAACTAGGACCCCCAGATCCCTCTCACAGTTTGTGCTTTTGTGTCATGTTAATCTAAACTGTACTTGAATATTTGGTTTTTCTTGCCTAAGTGTAAAACTTTTCTTTTCTTTACACTGAGTCTTATTTTGTTAGGACTCAAGTGTTCAAGTCAGTCAAAATCCTTCTGGATCTTGAGATTATCTTCTGGGGTGTTGTCTATTCCTGCCAGTTTTGTGTCTTCTGTAAATTTAATGAGTTCCCCTTCTATTCCCTGATCTAAATCGTTTATGAAGATATTGAAGAGTACTGGGCCTAAATGGAATCTTGAGGTTCTCCACTGCTTCCTTCCTTCCATATAGATGTAGTTCCATTAAGGAGTGCCTTGTCAGCCAGTTACAAATCCATCTGATGCTGATGCTGTCTATCCCACATTTTTTAACTTACCCACAAAGTAGATTGTGGTTTCCTGTCAAATGCCTTACTGAAATCCAAGTATACTATATCCACAGCATTTTGCTGGTCCATTAATCTAGTCACTTTGTCAAAGAATGAAATAATGTTGGCTTCTGGTTTACTTGCTTCTAGGTATTCACAGATCTATTACTTATCTTTTTCAAGTCCTTCCCAGGTATTGAGAGGCCAAGCTGACTGGTTTGTAGTTTCCTGGATCTGTTTTTCCCCCTTTTATGAAAATAGAAACTACAGCAGTTCTTTTCCAGTCCTCTGGTAATTCCCAGTGATCCAGGGTCTTTAAAAGACATGGTTCAATGGTTCCAAGATCATGTCTGCCAGCTCCTTCAGAATTCTGGAATGTAATCCATCTGGTGCTGGTGATTTGAACTCGTCTAAAGGTATATAGGTGTTTTCTTTCCATTTTCTTTCCTATTTTAATTTGTATTCTTAGTCTGTCTTTTACAGTTCTGTTTTGGGTAGGTTATGCTATTTTTTCCTTTTGCATGAAGAGAGATGCAAAGAAGGAATTAAGCATCTCTGCTTTCTCTCTTTGCTTATCACTTCCTTGCCATCTTGATAAAGACACCACTTCTGACTGGTAGCAAGGATCAGAGTATCCCTCTGTTGCTTCCATAATTTCAGGCAATTCATAAATACCTGGGTGTTTTTTCCCCCCAGAGTGGGGTGCCCAAAGCTTGCTGGCAATTTATTCTCCTACCAATGACTACGGCCAGCACTGTTTCCCTTACAATGGAGTTCTTCCAGGAAGAGTCTGCTCTTCATGGGGGGAAAGAAGGTATAGCTTTCTCATTATCCTAGTTTCTATGATCAACGATGTAGAATAATTTTATTATTACAAAACTGCAACATATTGCAATAGCTATTCGTTTACTACTTCATACAATACTTTAAAAATCCATACAATTCATACAAATGTGTTGTAGCTTTCATATTATTTTGGAATATATTTCTGTTAAATCCACCCTCTTTCTAGTCATAAAAACCAATAGTTATTAATAAGCAGGGTTATCCCTACCTTGCAGGTTCTTCAGGAACATGTAGATTAGAGTTTTCTCCCATTTCCGAAGTAGAAGAATCACTCCCAAAACTGAGTGAGAAATTATTTTACAGTAAATAAAATAATAATAATAGTTATGATTATTAGATAACTCCCTCTATCTTTGATTGATAAGTGGCATCTCTAAATATGCCACTTATCAAAGTGATAAACAAAATTCATTTGAATAAAATATGTGCATATTTCTTCCAGAGTCTCTCTCTATGTATGTATATGTGTATGTATTTATACTCTATATACATACACACACTTATAATTGGAGGAGAAACAGCAATAGGAACCAAGGAGCTAGCATTTTTTCCCTACAAATTGTTAAAAATACTAGTGAAAATACTCTCAAGTTACACTACACTGCAATTGTTTAAATTGATGTGCATTTCAATTCCCCAGTGTAGACTACAGAGCTTGGGCTTCAGGTGGTTTTCCAAATACTAACTAGATTTGTCCTTAAGTCAGTTAAAAACAAGACCAGGAGCTGACTGTGGTTCAGATCATGAGCTTCTCGTTGCAAAATGTAGGCTTAAATTGAAAAAAGTAGGGAAAAGCACTAGGCTACTCAGGTATGAACTAAATCATATCCCTGATGAATATACAGTAGAAGTGACAAATAGATTTAAGGAATTAGATCTGATAGACAGAGTGCCTGAAGAACTATGGACAGAGGCTCTCAACAATAGGTAGTAACTAAAATCATCCCAAAGAAAAAGAAACACAAGAAAGCAAAATGGCTGTCTGAGGAAGCTTTGCTAATAACTGAGGAAAGAAGGGAAGTGAAAGGCAAGGGAGAAAGAGAAAGATACACAACGCCCACAGAGCCAACGATAGAACCAGCTCTGTGACATCACCGCAGAGTTACTACCTACTCTATAGAACCGGTAGGAACCCACCTCTGAAATACTTGACTTACAACCATTCATTTAGTGACCATTCAAAGTTTACCACAGCACTGAAAAAAAGTTTTTCCCACACTTACAAAATCCTCATGGGCAAAATTGGGATACTTGGCAATTGGCATTTAATTATGCTGGTTGCAGCGTCCCAGGGCTTTTGTGACCTTCTGAGAAGTAAAGTCAACTGCAAAAGGCAGATTCACTTCATAAGCGTGTTACTAACTTAAACACATGGCATGTTATATGCTTAATAACTGTGGCAAGAAGGGTTGTATAGTGGGACAAAACTCACTTAACAACTGTCTTGCTTGTTTGCAATGGAAATGTTGGGCTCAATTGTGGTTGTAAATTGAGGACTACCTATATGCCATATGCCTATATGCTTAGATACTTATTCCATATTTTCTGGACCTAATCATAGAAAGGTTCTGTTTCCTGGATCATATCACTTACCCAGTAACAGTTACAATATTGTTTTAAGTGAACCAACACATGGTTTCTGACAACTGTTAACTTGAAAGTAAGAAATCTAATATTGGCTGAAAAGTAAGAATAAGGAGGTACCAAACGAATTATGGGATATTTTAAATATAAAATTTAAATTGTTAAGGTGATTTCTTGCTGCTTAACCTGATGGATAGGTCTTAATTTTCTATGTGTGACTTCCAAATCTTTATTATATTGAAAAAAAGTGTAGCATGTGAACCATAAGTCATTGTTATTTAAAATGTTTATTCCATTAAAAATTGTTATAAAAGCTGAAGAAAATCACAATCTTTTTATAGGACTACATGTATTCACCTTTATGTTTCACTGAAATAAATATTAAGGACTTAATAGTCTCCTTGAATTGCAGTACATACTGCTAAACTTAAAAGCACATAGTGGGATTAAAAATTGCTTAGTGCATTACTACTAAGCATTTTATGATTCCAAAAATCTAGACTTTTTCCCTCTACTTCATTCTGATTTCTATTTTTTTAAAGGAAAATGATTATGTGCCATCGTGTTGTGGTTGATTCTTAGAGTCAACATGGATAGATATTCTAAAAGAATTTATTACTGAGGGTAAAGTGTTTCCTGTAGTTTTCTAAGGGAAAATAAAATTGTAAGAGGGTAAAGACAATTATGTCTTCAGTTTATAGGAATAGTGTTCCTGCAAATGCATGCATTTTTCTAGCCTCATTCTCACCTGATTGTTAGTCAGCCCAATAAATTTAGAGCAGATAGATATGTCAGCTGAGTCTTATTTCAAGTCATGTCATATTTTTAAAAAGTTAAGAATGGTATAACTCAATATAAAAGGTAGGTGGGAACAGGCTAATTCAAACCAGGAATTGCTCCTACATTTTCCCCCTGAAGTTTAATTTTATACTGATCTAGGGGAAATGCCATTAATATTTGTCTGATATCTTCTGTATAATATGGTCATTTTTATAAACTCAGATTTACTTCCCATTCTCTCTGCTGCAGTTTAGCACAGCAGACAAAATAGGTCATTCAGTATTAATTATAAGTTTGGCCTGCTAATTATTAACAAATATCAGTGCTTTTCAACTTGGGGGAAAAAAAGATTCATTGTGAAACTGTAAGCAGATTGAGAAAAACAAAATGTTATGCTTGTGAGAATGTATCTTACTGTGTGGTTGTCTGTATTATTTTTGTATATCTCCCAGTGTCTTTGAACTGAGGCGGTTTGTAAATCAAAATATATGCTTTGCTAATGTCAAATGTCTATTCTAATCTTTCTGATCTGATGATGTCTGCAAGGGGAAAAAATGAATATAAAGTTCATAATGCCAAGAAAAACAATTGACTCTACCACCTGTTCAGTCAGGGAACAAATGAGTGAAATGTGATGGGACAATGAATTGCTTTATTTAGCAGAGCTTCCGGCCTCTGAAGTCATTATTAAAGTGTGTTGGTTAGTTTAGCAGCTCATACCCACCATCTTACCTTCTCACCCCACATACTTTCATTGTTTTTTTTTTATTGATTTCTGCCTAAATAGGCTACATGTTCTGCTGCTTGGATTATAATCACTTTCAAGAGAGTTATCAGTGTAACATTGCTTTTTCTCAAGCACAAAGAATGCACTAATTTAAAATGTTCCAGAGCCACTGGCATCATCTATGCATCACCTTAGAATATAAACAGTCATACAAATGTTTGTACAAAGGATGGTTGGAAAAGAAACAGCTCCATATCTTACTTGATAGTATGAGAGTAATAAAAACTTTCAGTTCAGCAAAAATATTTTCCTATTTCCAACAATGCAAATGTGTTTAACTGTATCATTCAACTTTCTCTTTCCAGGAGATTAGGGTTAGGGGGAGGAATATCTATAAAAAAGATTTCAATCTTCAGGATAACATACAGTATCTACTTCATTTGCTAACTTCATAGATTGCTTCAGTCTATATGTTGAGATGTATCTGAAATTCATTGAATCTTGGCATACCATTTGAGAATCTGGGCCCATGAATTGATTGGACTTTTAATTTTGTAGATTCCACACCATATTAAAATTGACATTACCTGAGTTAGCTATATTATTTTTAGTAAATGATATAATAAGTAAACCTTCACTTCCTTCAAGTACATTAGAATATGATGTAAGTAATTGCTTAAACTGAATGAAACCAACATTCATCTCATTGTCCCAAAGGTGCTTTTTCAAGAGGCAACGGGACGTTCTGATTTTTCTTTGAAGATGTTTCACTTCTCATCCAAGAAGCTTCTCCATAGACATCCATCTCATTGGATACTATCAACTCAGACTGATAAAAGGTTGCCAATCTCCTTGAGCTCCTATGAGTATAAAGAAGGAATTGCAAAACACACATAAAAGCACAAGAAAGACAAGAAAAAGAAACTATATTAAATGACACAACTTCTGAAATCCACATATATTTCAGATGAACTGAAATCTCCAATTTTTCTTTAGTACCCCATTTTTGGAAAAGGGATTGTCCTTGGTCTGGAGGTGGCGTGCCAGCGACTGTCTTATCACAAATAGGTGAGGCCACTACAAATATCTCCTCTATTAAATCCACATTAATTAAATCTATTTACTATGATTACTCCCCATATATTTAATTCTTGCTTCTAATACAAAATATAAATCATTAGCAATGTCACTGTCAAATGCCAGGGAAATCAGGAGGTCCAGGCAGTTCAAATGGGTATAAATACTTATTGCAAGCTTAATCTCTCTACAAGAATCTAAATTACTAAGGCCCAAGCAAATTGGTGGTAGATCAGAGGCACAGGAATTCAAGGTGGACTGGATTTAGATCTCTTGTGAGTGCAAAGGTACTCATGATGAATGATGCACATGACACGTCCCTTGGGCTCAGCCTAGTGATCTCCTACAGCTATAGGACCCTTATTCTGCTAGATATGAGTCAGAGAGAGACTGACCAAGCCAGAGGGAGAAATCAAGTGGGGTATTAGTCTGGAGTCTTTATATAGGCACAAGAGAGCAAGCTCTGACCCCACCCCATCCCCTTGAATGCCATTGAACTTTATCTAGTCTGGCCCAGGTGCAAACTGCAGTCTGGGAAGATTGCTGTGAAGTAGGCATTGAACAATAAAGTAGCTAATTTGAAGTCTCCACAAGTGGGTCTGGTTGTTCACACCTGATAATGCAATACGTTATTTCTGGTTTTTTTTCTTCCTAAAAATGATTGATCAATAAATATGGCTATTCTTTCTGTATTAATACTCTTTCCTTGTCCTATAGATAGGCTTCTCTGATTACACGTTCCCTTCTGATTTGTTTGTTTTTTAGAACTTCTAATAATCTTAACATTATACATTCATGAAACATGGATGAAAATTTAGCTTGGGCTTTTTAATTTTTTTACAAATTTCATTATTTATACACAACTTGTTAAATGTTGGACAGGAGTTAAATAATGAGGAAACTTGAATCATGAACTTAAGTTGTTTTCTTGAATAGAATTTTTTTTCTTGATGCCTTATGAAAACTGCATTTGAAATGGATGGGAGTTTCAAAAGCAATCTGCAATGTGACAAGCCCTGTAAAGCTGAAAAAATAAACTGCTAAAACAGTAAGTAAATATAAGAGTTAAAACTACCATCATCAGTACCACCGGGACTGAATTAATAAGAGCTAAAAATGCTGGGAAAATAAAAAGACATCGCCCGGAGCTAAAAAGAAAGCAGTGTATTTGTCAAGTGAGGTTTATTATGGAGATCATTCCAATAATCGGGGAGGGTGAACGGGCCCTCTTTCTTATACCCTCCTCCACAGGCCTCACATAAAGGTTAAGCCTTAACTGGTGACTGTTAGGGAAAGTGGTATACAAAGGAGAAATGATTGGTTTTATTTTGGAAATTAGAGCTAAATTGAAAGCCATTTTAAGTAAGTTGCGTTAATAATCTATTGTCAGTTGAACATTCATGGAAGCATAGAGGTGGGTTGCTGCCGGTTCATATCTGTTCTATAGAACAGTTAGTGTAAATTTGCCTCTGCTCGCTGAACTGGCAGCAATGGATGACTGGCCACGTCCTTGAGCCGTTCCTCTGGGAGGAAATCGGTCCTCCTGGTAGAAATTGCCTCAAAAATAACCATCTGCGCATGCGCAAAGCTTCCTGCGCATGCACAGAGGATTATTTTTGAGGCAATAATCTGGATGTGATGGGGGAACGTGTGCAAAATGTGCACTTCTGTCGCGACCCGAACCGGTAGGAAAGGTACCGTAAGTAGAACCCAGCCCTGGAAGCATACAGTATTTAAAACAGATTGAATCCCATTCATCTGAGAGAATGAACTCTCCCCTCATTCTCTTTCTCTCTGTCTCCTCCCTCTCCCTCTCCCCCTCAGCCTCTATCTCTATCATCTCTATCTCATCTATGTCTGGCTCTCTAGCTGTCTATTTTTTAAAGAATTAAAGGCTCTTTTAAAGAGTTTAAGTAGATATGGGATCTTAATGTCCATTAATTAATATGCAATGCTGGAATAGTTTTCCCCCCAAATTCTTTAGTAGGATTTATTTTACTAATTCATCCCCCGATTGATCAGAAAGACTTTCATGAAAGTGATCAGTCACAACAGGATCATTCCAAAAATGATCTCTGAGTTTCTGCAATTGGAAACCAGCTATGTATGCAATGAATTTAACAATATTCTTGCTTTAGCTGATGAATCCCCTGATTTGTGACTGCTACTCTGATTGAATCATCAAAAGTAGCTCTAAATTTTTGCACGAAGTTCTAGATTATTATTTAACAATGTATCTTTGCTCTCAATGAGTAGGATGGTCCATTTATCTGCCCCTTCTTTCATTAGACCTTATTTCCTACAGATTGGACAATGGCAGTCTTTGTTCTTAGTCTAATGAAAGAATGGGCAGCTAAATGGATCTAACTGCTTGATACTTCAACAATGCCTGGTATACATTCCTTTGTACCTTTAGCCATATTCTAGATCTAGAAGACAAAGTATGATGCCTCTCTGATAAAATTGTTGGAGGCTTTTCAAAATGATGTCAGCTCTTTTGGCTTGTCACAGTAGGGACTCCAGGAATATATTTTTTTATTGTTGTGGGATGAAATAACAGACTCCTGGAAGCTTTTCAGTGTTTCTTTCTATCCCACCTTATTTCCATCCCACCTTATTTCCAAACAAAACCAAGGCAAGATTATTTTGAGTTTCTTTCTCACTCTCTCCACTTTCTCAAGACTGACTTACCTTTTCTCTACCTTTAATAGCTCATTGCTGTCTCTCTCTCTCCTGCCTTCCCAAGGTCAAGTTTACATTCTTTCACACTGCAACAAAGTTTTTTTTGGGGGGGGGAAACCAGGTTAATCTTACCGATTAACAGTTCATTGGACAATTAGATAATGTGCCACTCAATGGTCATCTATTGCAGAATTTCAGCTAATGTGTTTTGTAATATTGGAGCATCATTATTGGAACCAGATCAAGCAGGATTGTAACACACACACACACACACACACACACACACAAACTGCACTGAAAAGAAAAGTTCAGGATTCTGGGACTGAATTAAGAGAAACCCCAGCAATCTCTGAAAAAAAATCACAGCTGTCACAAAAGAGGGAGTTAGGGAAACAGCGCTATCCCTGAGGGGCATGGGCTGCTGTTGTACCAAATGCCAGTTGTCTTCAAACCTAGGCTGAAGCCATAAAGTATGAAATATAATGAATAAAAGTTGATACTCACCCATGTGGAGCTGTCAACCAATGAAACAAATAATAACTGGCAGCTGGTATTTAGGTGCTAGGAGATACAGAAACTGTTTCTTCCAATATGTGAAGAACTTACTGTTTAAAAGTCTTTTTCTTGTTAGGTGGATTTCATGGATCCTCTGCTCTCCCAAAATCCAATCGATTTATGAGAGAAGCTGATACCAAATTCTTGACACGGTATTGAAGCAATGCAAACACAAACATAAGTACGCAATCTATCTACTGCCTTGATTTTACATACTCAATCCCTGCTAACTGAAATGATTAAATGTTACCTCGCACGTTTCCAGCTAAATATAGCATTTCATGACAGGATTGGGAGTTTTAAGGGAAATTAGGCAACCTGGGTGATCATTTCAGAAATATTCCCTTACCTAAACTGAGAGACAGAATGACCATGGGTGGGCAAAAAAGCAGTAGGAGTGATTTCTGGCTTCCCCATTGACCTTTTTTTAATAAGGAGTGTTGGAAGTTAAAAGGCCTCTGATCTGCCCCTTCTCCCTTTAGCACCTCACTGGCTCCAACAAATAACCCTTTCAAGATAAGGGAAGAAACCAGATCGCCTCATAATAATCCACACTTATGGGAAATCTTCCTTTCCAGATTTCACGTACACCTCAGGATCAAAGTCCAAGGCAGGAGCACCAGACAGAATCTCACATCAGAACCAGCATGTACAGAAGCCCCACCAAGGACCAATTACCCTATAAGAAAAGTATCTGCACCCCATTTATTTATTTATTTGTATTCATTTCCTTCGTTCATGTCCATGTTTGTATTTATACCTGCTTTCTTGTACATGTTTGACAAACTAATCAATCAATCAATCTTGTCTGCAGCCTACCCCAAGAACAAACATTTTTAATACATCTTTTCTCACGGTATATCTGGATTTCATTTTAATTTGTTCTTGAGTAACCCCAGCTTGACTTGGAACCCCAATTTTTTCTTATAAACAGGAGTTAGCAAGGAGTGTTAGAAATAAAGATCATGTGACTGCAGAGGTGCAGTAGCATAGCACTGAAGTCATTGGGCAGATTTTGGGTGTATATTATTGAGATATATTGATTCAAAAAAGTGTTGTCCTGTTATGTACCTCAATGACTCTTAGAAAGAGTGCTAATGATCAGATAACTGCAAGGAATATAAATCCTCCCATTCTCCACCATTCAGTCTGAACTGAAGAAGCTTCTTGAATGAGAAGTGAAGCATCTTCAAGGAAAAACAAAGAAAGTTCCAGTTGCCTTTTGAAAAAGCACCTTTGGGACAACCATGACCTGGATGATTGAGAATCTCCATAGATACCTATTATTTAGTGTTTTGTCCAATTGAAACAAACAGTCACAAGTGTCTTAGTAGTATAGAGATCAAACTGTGTGAAGTCTAAACAGATTGGCTATCCCTAAGAATCTATGCATAAGACACCCTGCTAAACATAACATTTGATACAGTACCATTGTGCTTTTTCAAACCTGTCACCAAAGATAAAAGAATCCAATTTGGGGTTGTTCATTTGTGTGTGTTTTTCTTTCTTCTCAGCAATAAATGAACAACTTATGAATCTCTCAGCACTTCGTGTTGGCATGAGTGAAAGAAAATATTTGTTCATTTTTATGAATGTCTGCCTCTTGATATTCATAGCAAACAGCACCGATGGCCCTTCAGTCTCCTGACATTCCTGGTAAACAGACAAGTCTTTCAGTAAATGAGGATCATCCTAGCAGAAAGCATCAGGTTACAAATATTCAAGGGCACAGAGCTAAGCTGTTGCATTGAAAGGACTGAAGTGCTCTCTCTCTCACACACACACACACACACAGAGACCGCCTTAATTCTAGAATGGCAGTATTAATCTGGTAGGATATTCCATAGATGGTTAGCGGGCACAATATTTGACCCACAACCCCTAGTTAAGGGGACAAATAATCTTACATTACTTTTAACAAAGTACATCTCTTGCTCTATCAATTATCATCTGAATATATATTGCTGCATGCAGGAATTTCCAATACCATAAAATAAGGGTATAGAGAATGGAAAGCGAAGACCCTGCTTTCATTAAAGTCGCATAATTTCTATGGCCTCTCCAGCCAACCTCTCCCTTTTTCCCCCTATTCTAACAGCTTTATTTATAATTATTGCAATGGCCTTGTTTTATTTTAGAACCATTTTTGTAATGTATTTATTGATATTATTTATTCATTAGATTTCTTTTTGTTTTTGCACAGCAATAATTGAAATATATGCATACATTGGCACCTTAAGTATGGGTTGAAAAATAATTCCACCATGAATCCGTGGAAATGAATTGTGGAGGTTTGCTTTAGTGGTGAATCAATAAGGCTTTTTTCCTAGGAAAAAATGTTGGGAAAGGACAAGAAATCCACTTTTTCCTAAATTTTCTGACATGGTGAAGTTTAGCAAAACCCAGCTTCACTTGCAAAAGTACTAGGTACCTTTGGGGATGTTTGATTGTACAGTAGCATCTACCTTTTTAAATTTCATTATAAGCATTTTTATGATGCTTTGGTTATTTTGATCTTAAACGTTTAAACATTATGGAAGAAAAGAAGGGAAGTTTTCAATTTTATCCTAGCAATCAAACCTGACCTTTGCCTATAACAATATTGGGTTTTTAATTTTTATTACTTTATTTTTCTAGAATGTTTATCTAGAGATAAACTATTATTTTGAGTTCGTTTCATAGGCTCAGGTTCTCTATATTCTCCTCTGCTGTTTGAGTTTTCTTATACAGTTTTTGTAATAATCAGAATGGAGAATAACCAGATCAAATTTCATTTGTTTGTTCTGCAAATAATCTACATATGGGTGCTACCACCAAAATGCCTGATTGAATCTTTTGGTCTTTCTATCTAACATTAAAAAATTGGTGACCTTGAACTTGTATATTCCCACCCATCCTCTTCTATGCGTCCAAGGGGAAATTATTCAAATTGAATTTTAGATTATTTACACTTTAATGTATCTTTGAATTTTAAACAGGAGTAAATCCTCATAATAACTTGTTAAAACAATCCATCTTAATAACTAGCTGCCCAGATTCATTTGGCTGAGTAGGGTGGCTATAGAAATTGAATAAACAAACAAACTATGGTTTGAAATTGTTCTGCTTTAATGCATTTTATTTCATTAGACTGTTTTTCGTGTTAATAATATCACTCAACATTTGTTAATGCTTGTGTGTTGCAAGTTACCTTAACTACAGAGCATGTTGGACAATCTAGAGATTCCTATATTTTATTACTAAACCATGATTAAACATTGCTCCAAAACATAAGAATTGATAAATTATTTGCACAATTAAGGATTGATTTGCCCAGTGGTAGGATTTTCATCATTTGCAGAGTGCTGCAAGTGAGTAATATACAAAATAAGCAATATGCAACAACTTCAACTTAAAATCAGTTGTACAACCATGGCTTAAAGCTAAAATGCTAACTGCACACTGAAAAGAGTGTAGAATTGTGACTAAATTGTTGAATTTAGGACTAGGGAAATCCAGGTTCAACTCCACTCTTAAGCCAAACTCCACAGGGTGAATTTGGCCAATGACTCGCTATGTGTTCACTGTCTTCCAAGAGTAGTTCTGGGAAGCATTGGAAGAGGGAATTTCATATACATTATTTTGATTTTATGGAGGAAAGGCTGATTGGAAATTTAATGAAGCAATAAAAATATATTACTGAAGCTATTCACTGCATGGAAGGAACAAAAAAATGTTCATCCACACCCAAACTATGGATCAGGGACACCTTCCCCAAAGCCTTCCATACGTTAACTCCTGTAGTCTGGCATCCAGTCTATGACACTCATAATCGCATGAAGACTTATGTTCCCATCAAAACTGTGTGAGTGTAAACCACATCATTGCCTGCATGGAAAGAGTATGAGTCGTTCCATGCAGGGAAGCATGGGCAGATTAGATTGTATTATAAGCAGAAGTATAATAGAAAGAATGGGTGCCCAGAGAATGGGGCAAAGAGCTTCAGATAGTACATGGGAGTGAGAGTAGTTGCATATCAGTAAGGATGGCAAAGAAATATTCCTTTTTTGTGTGCATTTATTATAGTGTAGATGAAGACATGCTTGTTTGTTTATTTACACAATTTATATCCTGCTCTTCAGGAGATAGCCGTTCAGAGTGGCTAACATAAATTTAAGGCAATAAAACAGTGATAAACCAGTGACGGTGACAATGCTTTTCCTGGGACCCAGTTACAAAGAAGCATTGCTAATGTTGCTTTGGAATCCCCAAATATTTCTTTTGAAATTACCTGAAATATTCTCTTTTATGCAACGACAGCACACTGTCTATTATTATTTTCCAAAAAAATTGAAAGGAAGGAAGAAGAGACTGCAGTCATGGTGTGCTGTCTTTAACAACAAGACATTTTTGTTGAGAGACTACTGTGTGCTTTATTTCCAGATACAGAGGTGTTTACTTCCATCTGGTCCCCCTATTTATTAGCTTCTCCAAGTGTGGGAGGATATAATTTACTAATCTATATAAATAATTCCACTCATATGTACCACATACTCCTACACAAGAACATCTGGCTACTCCCTCTGGAGAACAAGCTGGGGAGGTCAAGATGATTATTTACTTCTTCTGTTTGTGATTCCTTTCCAAACATCTCAAAGACTCTTCTCAGTCCTATTGTCTGGGGACTTCTAATTCAGGATATGAATGAAGTCAGAGCTAGCCAAATGGGAAATGCAGTCTGGAACAATAGCCCAAGACAAGGTTCTTTGCCCCAAATATATGCAGTACCGGAGGAGATGTGAGAGAGGCATATGCAACCATGCACCAAGCAGCAAAAGTGCCTAGCAAGCATTATTTCCCCTCCTGCTTGTTGTTGTTGAGTGGAGTTTTTGGGTTTAATATTTGACTTCAATAATATTGAAGAGTGGGAGATTCAGGACAACAATAGGTACTACTTCACAGAGTTAATCCATATAAATTATTATGGGATAACCTCAGTTTGGATACTTTTAAAGACAGAAGGGACACTTCTCACAGATGATCATCTTGTAAAGATCTTCCTGTAAAGGGAGGAAAGCATTTTAGATGTTTCTCTAATTAGTTTCTTGGAATGGATTTAAGCCACACTTGTCTGATTGTTGCCTTGGCAATGACTCTTCTTATTGTCTTGCAATACCATTTTTATGCCCTCTGCATAGGAAGTGATGAGAAATGCCCATAATTATAGTGCATTCTGGACCAACTGAATCTTCTGAATGGTCTTCATAGGTAACCCATGTAGAATATGTTGCAATACAAAAAGTTAGGAAGTGTATGTGAGCAGCCCTTTCCCCCAATCCAGGACTAATACAACTAATATCCAAGATTGGAGTGTGCAAGGGACCTCTGGCCACATTTACCATTTGATGTTCCAGCAGGAGCTGTGAGACTGGGGCAACTCTCAGATTATTGCTCCATCCAGATATTATTCATGATTCAGTATCTTGAGTATTGATAAACTGTTGACAGTTTTACAAGATGGAGAGTGGGAAGCGCAAGTGTATATTTTTGCCTGCAAAGGTTATATTCTTTTTTACATGGAAACATTTTTTTCCTTCCAAAATTTCTGCCAGCTCAAAGCTCCCCGCAGCTGCTTTTTCACATGCCTAAGGGTCTACATTGAACTGTTGTGATTCTTCCCATCTGAAAACACAAACATCAGCTGGGACCAATTCAGACTAAGCAGATGGATAATAATTTTATGCATCCAAATTGTTACCAGTTGTTCCCCTTTTTTTTTTACTTTTACAGAAAAGAAAAAGAAAAGAAAAAGGAAATATTGCCTAATTGGTGATAAAAGGGGGCTCTTCTTTCCATTGTATCTTTGGTCTCATGCTCTGCTTCTGAGTCTGGCTTGGACTTGTTGGCCATTTCCTTGTCATCAACACAATTAATGATGGATTCCTTATTTGTGGTATTAGAAGGGGTTGCAGCAAGTGCCAAAATCCTTTGGAAGATGATCATTCTGCATCAGTCTAATAGCATAACAAGATGTGTAACAGCTGTAGCACTGATACTTTGGCAAGTCAGGCTATAATTCTGGAAGACAGCAAAATTTCTGCTCGCACACTATGGACAACTTATGCCTAAACACGGGCAATCTTTCAAGCCCTGTGGGTCATCTTGCTTGCTCAACGGAATGCCAAAAACTCCATACAAGCACACACACACACAAATGCACACATTCAGCTGCATTCACTCACACCAATATTATACATATCTGCAAGATGGGCTGCTGGCAAATTCACATGATCTTGATGCAAATCTCCTCCCAGTATCATGGACAATATCACTGATCTCACCCTATGAAAGACAGCAGGAATCAATCATTCTAATTTTCAGGAAGAAGCAAGCAATTAGTTGTCCCCAATTGTTTCCCCTATCGTATCTCAACTGTGATCAGATAGTAACACCAGTTAGGATATTTTCCTTATCCTCCCCTCCCCAAGTTGTTGGGTACACCTATTGAGAAATCTTATAGGATTTTAAGGACTACTGAGAGAAGTAATTTTTCTAAGGGTTGATTTGAACACTGCTAGTTTATTCCAGGGATCATAGGAAGAAATCCAAGGAAAGGCTGTCAAATGTCAGTGAAATGGTTAATCTGTCAAACAGAATGGATGGCTAAAGCAAAACTGCCTGTGTAGATTTCCACATTTCTTTAGGAAAATTCTTATTTTCCACCTCACTTGATACAAGCAAACACTTGTAGGCTGGAGACATTGTGGTCCACGTAGAAAGGAATGTTGGGTTTCTGCCATCTGTTTGCAGATCTTCACTTTGAAATGTGGGCACAATACCATCGGCTGTCAAGTTGTGTTAAAAACTTAAGCAAAGACAAAAACATAGGATAATATTTACCAGATGACACTTGTATGTAATCCTTTTGGAATTTTGGGAGTAACCAACTTTCATGGATTTTGAAATAAGCCATGTATCTTTTTCTTTTCACCCATTTTCTCTTATTAGAAGGGAAAGAAAACAATATATTAATAAAAAATTAAGCATTTTATATGGCCGAATAATGAACTCAAGATAGCCTGCTGAAGCATTAGATGTACAGATTTTTTTTTTATTTCTTGGCCATATAAATTTTTTTCTTTAAAAAAAAAAAAGGCAATATGTTTCATTCAGCTCAGTAATAATATATTAACATAACTGGGATGAAAAAACATAATTCTATTTTTAAAATAACAAATTGGCAAACACGATATATTATTTCATGTGTAATATATTCATTTTAATACTAGATTTTGGTGAGCTTATTAATTTTTTTAAGAGGAAGATATTCTGTGGAATTCTTGTAAGAATTCTTTCTAATAGCAACGTATTAGGGACACTCTTTGAGTATGTAGGATTTAAAAAATGCAAAGAAAATGAAATTAAATATATTTAGAGAAGCTCCTCTGGGCACTCATTTTCTGTGAATTTGCAAACACTGCAGAAGAGTGAAGTTCTGTGGTTACTAGGAAGAGAGGAAGAAGAAGGTTCCATGGTAAATGTGGACAGTGCACTGATACTACCCAATCCTGTGCAGCTCCATCTTTGCTTGGGGATGAACAAAGTCATTGATTCCTGGCAGCTAGGCAATTGAATGCTGCAGTTGTCTCAGGCATAGAGGAGAAAGTAATGGAAGGACAGTATCTTGAATTCAGATTATCAAGGCCTGGTAGGGACAAGCTGATCTCCTTTCCTCTAACTGTATAAAGCCCTAAGTCTTTTAGCACTCTAGAGTATAGTGGTAAGATTACAGGAGAGAGAAGAAATCTTCTATGGGCTTCAAACAACTGCACAGCTCTCACACTTACAGCAGAGATGTTTTGAATGGATACTGCCATTTTGGTTGCAATTTGGTTGCTTCTGAACTCAACAAATATGGTACTGGACATTCTCCAATTTTTTTACAATTACATTGCTTGGAATTTTGGGATCTGCAATCTCAATAACTCTAATGCCAGGCTGAGGATAGGTGCTGACCAAATTATTTCCCCAGTGTGCCAAATGTATTTCCACGGAGTTGAAGTCCACAGCTTGTAAAATTGCCATAGTTGCCCACTCCTGATCTATTCCTTCTCTTGGAAGCTGAAAGGATGAAAAGGTAAGTGATTGTAGTCAATTGTTGGATCCTATGAGGTATGGCCAGGCTTGAATACATGAATACGTGCATACAAGCGTAAATAGACAGAAAGATGCCTTCAAACTCTTGTAACTGTATAAATAGTTATAATCGTAATGCTATTCCCAGTACTTGATCCCATCTATCCAACTTATCTGGTATGTGTCTCTTCTATTTCTTGAGCCTCATATGTCTATTTGTTTTCCTTATTCAGATCACATATCCCAAATGATTTTTGGCTTCTGACCCTTGCTTCAAGGGATTGGTCGATTTTTATTTGGTCCAAGACCAATTGATTGGTCCTGCTTACAGCACTCTTAGTAACCATTTTCAAAATCTATAATTCAAAAGCATCTCCTAAACTGCTGAGTTACGGTAATCTTGCCCAGGTTTATATTCCTCCCTGGAATTACCCTCTTCTTTATTTTATTTATTTATTCTTCATTTCTCCAGCATACTCTTTCATTTTTAGCTCCAGAAAGTAAAACTGTCCACCTCCTTCACAGTGGATCTCACTGTGCATTCAATAAACATGCAGATTGACTTTGTTGTTACTATATTAATTTGTAATAACAATTCAGATTTTTTCACGTTTATTTTTGTTTTCTTAATGAGCTTTTAAAGTCTTACTTTTAGTTAACCAAGTGATACATACTCTGTTTGGTGTAGAGTATATCACATCCTTTCCTTTTGACTTCTATTTTGACCCCAACAATCAACATTTTCAATTCCGCCATTCTTACATCATATTCACTACGTAAGTGAAACAAATATCATAGCTAGCTGGGCATGGAAATGTATTTATTTAATCTATAAGCCACCCTTCTGACTCTGCAAAGTGACTTTGGGCAGCTTACAATTAAAATCATAAATATAATAATATTGACAACATTAGGTATAGAAATAAGAAGCAAAAGGCAAGATTGGTACAGTGTTGGCATCTTCTTTCTTAGTTCATCAGCCACCTCTGGCTCATAGTTGGGGACACATCTATCAAGAATTCCATGCAACGAATGACCATCTGTACTGTATCTCCAAGAGGGCAGCTCCACTCAAACTGAATTGTCAAGCAATTTGGCTCAGTGGTTTATTTAACCTATTCGTTTGCCCAAGTTTCCATTTTGCTCTGTTGTCTTCAAATTTTTAATAATGCTGGTCAGCGAAGCCTGAAGTTTTGTTTGTAACATCAACAGTTACGAGTCTGGTACCTAATGGCAAGTCAATAAGCATTTGTCGAATAGTCTCCACCTCATCCTCCAGGAAAAGTGAAGTCATGATCAATTGATTTGTCCTTAAATTCCTTGTTTCTGCTGCTAAACATACTAATGGGACTTTGGAAGTTGCCCGCATTTTATTTGATAGATTAAGAAGAAAAAATGCCCATTGGACATAGCTAATGGTAACATTATGCTTATATAACCATTACTGTATGTATTATTGCTTTATTTTATGCATTATTCCAATTTGTATCCTGCTAGAATGGCTAATAATATAAAATAAAATATAATTAAACCCATATAAACATTAAAGTATGCTTTTTATAATTGAAAAGGCTTCTCTTAAGAGGAAAGTCTTAATTTCTTTTCCGAAAATGAAACGAGCGAGAACTACATGCAGTGCCTCAAGAACTATGTTCTATAATTGGGGGAAATGAAAAATGCAGGAAGATACTGAAGAGGAAAATAGTCCCTCTTCTTGGCTTTCAGGGCAGGGAATTCTAACTGGCCCTAATTTGTGATTAGGGAGAAGGTGGTAAGAAACATTTTGGACAAAATGTTGCACGATTTTTGGGATTCTACCACATAATTCATGTAGATATCAAATGTGCCAAATGATTGACAATGTAGAAAACACAATGTTTTGTTTTATAAAGCAGATAAAGCACAGTGTTTGTTCTAGAAATGGGCCAGATAGGGCTGTAGTTGATTGAGAGAGATCTAGGTTTGCAAAAGATCTAGGTTTGATCCTTCTTTGCAGGACTGGAAAATATTATTCTGTGAATCCCTGAAAATCTGGCATCAATCAGCAAATGTTACAAGGCACCTTTTTAATGTACCAAATGATACCAGTAGCTACGTGATCCCATTAGCCAATTTGTTTAAAGTCACCCATGCAAAAAGAGTTAAATCCACCATAGAGTCTTAATTTTTTTTAAAAGTCTTTATTTAATTTTGCTTTCTCCATTTGCCATTCATGCAGATAATTCTGTATATCCATTTCATCAGAGGATGCAGGAGTTCTGGAATTATGACATTCCTCTACGTCTTTCAGTGAACTTAACTGCATTGAAGTTGGCAGCTCCTTTGTGTTTCTTCCTTTGCTAGCCTTTTCTCCCCAGGTACTGATAATGTGATTCTTTTCTTGTCCTCAATTTATTGCCATGCAACCTCAACAGTTTGAGCAAAGTTGCAGGACGATGGCACCTGTGTAAGGAAATGTCAGCACAGCAGGAATAAAAGGCTGTTTCATCTCAGCAATTGTTCTGTGCTGCGCATAAAACTAACACGGTGCACAGCTGGTGGTCGTAATCTATATCCATCAGATTTGGATAATAATACCATAGGCAAGTTTCAAGTGTTGATTGCGATAACAGCCATCTTGAGCATCACCAGAGGCTGAACTCTGAAATTCCAAAGCTAGCAAAGGTGAAGATGGGCCACCTGAGCCTCCAAAACTTCATGTTAGTCTTGGTATGGTAAGGAGAGTTACCCATACATAGCTGAAAAGAGAAATGAGCTACCAGACAGAACAAATACATTGACAGAGAATGGGAAGCTCAATGGAATATTAATCTCTCCATTTCAGAAATATATCTTTGGGTTATTTTAAATTGAGTCACTGAACTAGCCCAAGCAGTACAATTCCTATGGTCAGGCTTGCTCTGGAGGTCTTGCACTGAACATTTTGAGCCTGCTTGTGCAAGCGTTTGCTTAAGGACCAAACAAGCATTTTTTTTTAAATTAATGATAGGCTCATTGTTTTCATTATGACTTGGGCTAGTGGTTTACTTGAACTAGTTGGATGGGAGTCTTAGCAACAGCAGTAACACTTAGACATATATACCACCCTGTAATACTTTACAGCATTCTTTGGGCAGTTTACAATATCAGCATATTGTCTCCCAAAACCTGCATCCTCATTTTTTACTGACCTCGGAAGGATGAAAGAATAGGTCAACCTTGAGTCCATCAGAATTGAGCTCCAGACTGTGGGCAGAGTTAGCCTGCAATACTGCATTCTAACCACTGTGTCACCAGGACTCCCTCACTTCCTACACATCAGCTGGGCAAGCAGGTCATCAGTGAATACGAGTTTTCCCCAGCAATTCTCATTTAATAAACATGGAGAAACAGTGTTTCCAATCAGGGTCATTGGGAATTCTCTTTTTAACTTAAAATAAGTCAGTACTTGAGAGATATCTAAATGAACAATAATATCTAATTTAAACTGTTTCTGAATCCCATTTACAATTGTGCATCATGAAATTAAAAGGATGCTGCTGTCAGAAGATGTGCAAAAGTCATAGGAATTAGCTGTTTGCTTTTTCCTCCAAAGATAAACGGATGAAAAGAATGGAAATCCTCAGCACATTAACCATTTCTTCAGAAGAGGATTGTAAGTAAACCGTAGTAAATGCAGCTGTATTTTAAGGGAGGGGTTGTTGCTTTTTCCTGCCCTTTTGTCTCCTGAAATCTTAAGCCAATTTTGGCAGGTATGTTGTATTAAGTGGTCAGTCTCACCTACTGATCACACACTGTTTTATTGGCATCCTGACAACAGTGATAGAAGAGATAAAATTAACCCTTTGGCACTAAAGGCTAAGAGGGATTCTGTTGCTGCTGGTTATGAATGCATGAAGAATTTCAAGCTCATATTCTCCAGGGTTTAATAGCAATCTGTTGCTGATTTCCCTGGACAATCAGGGTAGCAAACAGTGGTCTTTTTAATGAGCCCCTGAGGACAAAGCTTGCATACAAAGCTGCAAAACTCTGGACAAACATAAAAAGAAGAAGAAAACCAACCAGGGATGTTTAATTTCCTAACTCATCATTGGCAAACAAAATTTTCATTTAATAAACCATGTAATGATTCACAGAGATTCTGTGTATTATTATAAGCACAGCCAAGTAATATAACAGTTGCTTTCTTTTTCCTTTATTACTTAGCTTAGTCTGGTGTTTTCATCCAAACAAAGCTATATTTATTTGCTTTCAACATATTTATTTATCCTTTTACATCTTCTGCCTTCAGCTTCCATGATTGTTCCGCTTTCTTGGATCATGTAATGGGTCCTTTGAGGTCAAGAGAATACTGGATGATAGGAGTGGTAAAAATAAGTGATTGTGCCTGTGTGGTGAATGTTTGTCTGTGTTACTTCTAGTGAACTCTTCATTAAATCTATCCGTTGACATTTAGGCTGAGAAAAAGTAGATTTACAGAGTATGCTGGCTATAGATTATTCAAAAAGTGAATCAAATTTTCTATCATTCTGGTAATCTAGGAATGAAAAAAAAACTACACCTGAAAGTTCATAATTATTTTTATACTGTATATTCAATGTATGCTTTTTGCCAGGAGTGTAGCCTTTCATAATACCCCCGAAAGTATGAAAACTTGGAGTTGGGAATCGCATTGAAAAAAATCAAGAAGCATGGAATCCAAAAGTTAGCCATGCTCACATCTCTCCAGTGCTTTGGGGAAAGCAACTTTGGTTTGTTCATCTCATGCTGAGAACACACACAGACACACACACACACACACACACACACACACCTAGATAATCAGCTCATAATGCTGTAAACAAAGTTGCAGAGTAGCTAATGTTGTGCTTTATTAGTTACTGGATACATTAAGAGCTGATAAATATTGTGTGAAAAAAGTTGCATTTTCAAGAAAAAAAATCAGTTGCCAAATGATACAATGGGAGATTTGGCAGTGGTAAAAAATATCTACTTTTTTGTGCTTTTTCTGTATTTGGGGAAGTTTGGGGATGGGAAGTTAGGAAAATAAGTATTAAATCTAACCAGGGATTAAGACGTTTAATGGCATCCACAAGTTGTAGTCAAAAAAAGTCAAGAGAGTGCTAATGCACATAACAATAGAGCTTTGGTTGCAGTGTCACCACCACTGACTCGTGGATACATCTAAAGTGCATCTTAAAAAAAACAGATAGTCATATTGCAATTCATGTGTGATCTAGTGCAGGAGTCCCCACCCCTAGTCTGTGACCAGATACTGGAAAACTGGCCAGTGACCTATTTATGCAAGCGGTGGCCATGTGCATGAAACCATCACCTCTCTGCCACTGATTCACGGAGCCAGAAAGGTTGGGGACTAATGGTCTAGTGCAGTGTTGGAGAACCTTTTCAGGACTGAGTGCTGAAAAGGGAGTGTGCGCACACACACAGGGGAGTGCCAGAAACCGGAGAGCAGCACACTAGCATGCACATGCGGGAGCGCCGGAAACCAGAAGAGCAGTTATCCCAGCGCCAGGGAGCTGCTCTTCTGGTTTCTGGCACTCCTGAATGCCAGAAACTGAAAGACCAGGCGCGCTAGGGAACTTCCAGTTTCTGGTGCTCCTGCATGTGCACATCAGGGAGCTGCTCTTCTGGTTTCTGGCACTCCCCCATACATGCGCTCACGCTCCCATTTCAGAACCCGAAGAGCAATGGGAGATGGCTGGCATGCCCAAAGAAATGGCTCTGCATGTCACTTCTGACCTGCGTGCCATAGGTTTGTCATCATGGGTCTAGTGGAAAACAGGCACTCCCTGCTGAGCTGTAAAGTGAGTGCAAGAAACAAATAGGAAAATGAATTTATATTATATTATCTAATTATATTAAATCAGGATGAAACCACACATTTATTTCAAGATGCAATCAATCCACATTTAGTAGTTCATTCTTAACTCAGATGTTCATAATGCAGATGTTATCGCCTTAAGAATCCATGTATGGATCTTCCTACTGAGTTAGAAAATGTATCTAAACTGAGTTAGACACTAATGATGATACAACATTGGCACTTTTCAAATGCCTATACTTACATGTATTTCCAAATGAGGCCTTGAAAACTTTCTGGCTGACTATGTTCACCTTTAATTTAATTTTTTAAATGTATAGGAAGCACAATTGTAGAACTTCTCATTAACTGTGGAATCTTATAGTCATAATTTTGATACACAACATTACTTACCAATTAGCTTGTCTTGTTCATTTAAATTCCTTCGCTCATATTTTAATGGGAGCTAATGATGCCTTTGTTGACTTATTTAATGTTATGTAAATGTGGCTATAAACTGTGAAGGGTTTAAGGAACAGCCTTATTTTTGCTTACTCAACAGTTTTGGAAGTGCATGCTTGATATTCTCACAAGCTGCTGTAACCATCACATTGATGAAGACATGGAATGAACAAGATAGTCTTCACAATACCAATCATGCTGGGGGACAAGCAACAACAGAACTTTGCAAGCATTCAATATTACAATAAAAAAAACATAACTATGGGGGGGGGTATGGGAATGCTGTTGGCTTTAAATTATACAATTTGGGAATGGTTTAAGGTCAGTTAATGTTTAATTTACAATTGCAGGAGACTCACCAGTACATTTTTCAGTACTGAATTTTTACACTGACATTGATTACAAACATGTGCCACTTGTATTTGAGTGTAGGACCCAATTCATCAAATTCCAAACAATTCTCTAAGCAATGAAAAATATTTTGCTTAGTTTGGCATTATATCAGAAATTGAGCAGATGGGGTTAATTCTAATTTACTACATTATCCCAATATAAGAATACATAATTTATTTTATTAAATAAGACTCTAACAGAGGTAGATAATTTTAAATACTTGTGACAACCTACATGAACATTTAATAAAAACTTTTTTTAAATGGCCACTTTTAGGATGACACTTTAGCATATACAGTCATTTATAGCTTGCTGGTTGTACATTCTTGTGTGGATTTCAGATGTTCTGAGAGCGAAGTATCAATTGAAACTTTTAAAGTTTTTAATTTTTGAAATGAAAAGTTGTTTTTATTAAAGACTGAAAAAAGAAATGAAAAAAAAACCCTTCTCCTAAAAATCCCAATGCATTATGGGTCAGGGTATCATAGATCATGTCTCATACTGATTATTGCTTTAATTTCTTCAAACATCATGTTTTGAAAATATATTTCAGGTACAACTTTCTGGAAGTGCTACTGCAGTTCATCCAAGTAATTGAAGATCTACAATACTCTATAGAAAGTGTATAAGTATACAGGAAAATAAAGATATATTAGGAATAATATCAGAAAGGAATAGGCTAGGCTGGGCTGGGCTGGGCTGGGCTGGGCTGGGCTAGAATAGAATAGAATAGAATAGAATAGAATAGAATAGAATAGAATAGAATACAATACAATACAATACAATACAATACAATAGAATACAATAGGAATAGGAATACTTTATTTGGCCAAATGTGATTAGACACACAAGGAATTTGTTTCCAGTGAAGACGCTCTCAATGTACATGGAAAAACAACAGAGTAATAATAATCAAAATATGACACCAATAAGATACCATAATATGATACCGATTTTATTTCCGATAAGAATGAATAGCTGGATCAGATCCATACAAACAAGCCCGTAAAGCCAATTCCCCCGTGTGACAATACCACGATGCTTCATCAACATGTCTGCTTTTGCGAAGAATTAAAGCCTCTTTCGATGGCGTCAAGATGCTTTTGGGGATTTAAAGATCCGGTGTTTGTAAAAGAGGCTTGTAATGGTGCTGTCATTTGAAGTACTTTTTTTAAAAATTCATTAAGGTTTTAAAATAAATAATAGAAACGGACCAGTCATCAGTAAAAAAAAAAAAAGGACTGGCATTTTATCAAAACACAATAGGTTTATTCTTTGTCACCAAGTAGGGATGAGGTGAACCTATCGCTTTAATCTAATACCTTTTTCATGGCTGGAAATAAACTCTACGGGCTGCTGAATGAAATGACAGGTTGTCTGCTACCGATTCTTCGGAACTTTGAAAGAAGTTTATATATATATATATATATTTTTAAAAAAGACAGAGTGAATACATTCTTATTATTTAAACAGAAGTTCGAAGCTTCCCCCGTAAGCAATATGCTTATTATAGAAAAGCTCACCTACCATATGGCTAGTTTAAATATACTAATTGCACAAAGTGCTTGCGATAAAACAGGTGCTAAAACTGTGTTTTCACACCCTGTTGTTCATTTACAGTTTCCAAGAGGATTTTTGCCTAGACCACAGAGACCTCCTGCTCAGTTTTACAGGCTTCCAGCTGACACTTAAATATCTCCTGCAAAGCCCAGTTCAGCCAGCATCTGGCAATTTATTCTGTCTTTTTATAGAAACTCTCGACAATTTTTTTTTTTTTAATGAAACGGGGTAGGAAAAAAAGCAAGCAAGAAGCTGCAAAAACAAAGAACCTCCTGCTCCAAAGGAATTCTATTATTAGAAGTTTTGAGAATGCAAGGATGCTGCCCCTGGATTTCTTGTTTTAATTTTGATTTTGAATTGAGCTTTTTTTTATATATCAGAATAAAAATATGCAGCTTGTTTTATGGTTGCCGAGGGTCAAGCTGTTTGATAGGTAGGGCTTCGATTGTGGCTGCCATCTTAACCGTCCTCTGTGGACACCCTTGTGTTGAAGAAAGTCACCATGAATGGCGATGGTTGATGGGTTCTTAGCAGGGGTGAAATGCTACCAGTTTGGCCCGGTTTTGCAACCAGTAGTATCAAATGTTTCTGGTTTGCGGCACAGCTGACTGTCCACAGCTGATTAACATTTTAAAAACTTTTTTTAAAGCATTTTTTACTACCTATTCACCCGAACTGATAGTAAAAAAAAAAATGCTTAAAAAGTTTTTTTTTAAAAAGGTCTCGACTATCAGCTGTTTGACAATCAGCTGAGCAGGGAATGGAACCTTTTAAAAAAAAACTTTTTAAAGTTGTTTTTTTTATTACTTATTCCCCCAACCGTAACTCTGTGAGGTTCCTGCCTGTTGCAGGGGCCATTTTGTGTGAAGTCCAGCTGGTTCTGCATTGTGTGTGAGTCAGTTGTATAGGAGTCAGTTGTGTAGCTTTTGTGTGTGAAGTGTGAAAGTTGGTTTCTGAGCTCTTTGTGGCTCTGTGAGGTTCTTGCTTGTTGCAGGGGCCATTTTGTGTGAAGTCCAGCTGCTTCTGCATTGTGTGTGAGTCCGTTGTGTAGCTTTTGTGTTGCTTGTGTGTGAAGTGTGAAAGTTGGTTTTTGAGCTCACCCAGTCACATGACCATGACTAAGAAGCCATACCCACCCAGTCACATGACCATGACCACCAAGCCATTCCCACAGAACCGGTAGGGGAAAGTTTTAGATTTCACCACTGGTTCTTAGACTTGTGTCTTTCTAGTTTCACACAACTGAGCAATGCCAAATCTTACATGTCAAATGAAGGCAGGAGCAGGATGGGCTGTGTGCAGCCTGATCATGAAGAAGATCCTAAATGCATATATTCATATCACATGAAGAGCAATAGAAAGCCACAGGTTAAGGAATGAGGAAGCAACACGATCACACTGTAAATATCACTACCTATGTAGAGGTAGTCTTTAACTTACAACAGTTCGTTTAGT
>JANHFT010002424.1:62796-75554 GCA_032467955.1 Pseudoxenodon macrops
TTTCATGTATTCAAATCATGTTTATACTTGTATATATTATCTAATATGTGCTTGACAAAATAAATAAATAAATAAAATAAAATAAATTGGGAAGAAAGAGAGTTTCTGCATCTCTTTACTTTTATATAGTGGTGTTCTGGATTTCTACAGCCCAGAAATGGTAGGTTAATCACAAAGAAGGCTTTTATGTTTTTCTATTAATTACTTTTCTTAATAGTATTTCATCACAATAGGAAAAAAAATCTCCCTAAGGATGGTCTTTGAAGTTTCTTGTTTTGATTTAAAAAAAACACACAACTACAGAAATTACAACAGTTACATAATTTAGAATTATGCTTCTATGTTTATTCTTTTAAATAATCGAGTTCTCGTTTTTTACTGCCTTTCAATCTATATGCTTTGCATTTTTTTCTAGGTTAGCATCAAAATTTCCCAGTAAGTTTGCAAATGTACGTCTTATGAAATGCACCACATTAATATCACATGACTAGACATATTGGAAAAAGATTATCTATGGTATAACCAAAGATGTACTAAGAGGCTATGAAAAAACGCAGATCATTAATGCATAGATTAATGGATTAACTCATGAATAAATAATGTAAACAATGGTTTGAATGAAATAGGAGGGACAAAAGGAAAGGCATTCTGACATGGAATTATGGAAACTGCAGTTGTAGAACATTCTTAATATCCTTGATTTGACGACAAATCAAAACATATTTGCTAATAATGGATATGATACTGATGGAGTGTTGTGTTGCAACTACTAAGAAACATAGGTCTTTAGAAATATTAGTCATGGCATCTGGAGACATCTGACTGTGAGTCTTACTACATTAGTACATTATTCTTAATAAGCTAGAAAAACCTCTTAAGACAACCTTAATGATATAACTGTAGCATTAGATAGACCAACAAAAAGATAAAGAGACAGACAGACACATTTCTACTCATCCAATATAATGCATACAACAATTTTCAGTTCATTTCTCATAGGATACAAATTTATGCCAAGATTGCAAAAATACTTTTCCTCTGTGGCAATCCATTATTCTACTACAAAAGCAGAGGGCCTTACCTTGGACTTTGTAAACAAATATTTCTCAATAACATGACTTTTGCAAATATTCTAATTTGAAAGTGTGAAAATTACTAGAATCTAAAATTTGCAATAATGTATAAGTTTTAGAAATAAATGATATTGAATATTATGTTTTGCACAATTGGCATTTTTAAAGAATATTATCATTTGGATCTTCCCTCTTTCTGTCAACAAATTAAATTATTAAGAGATCCATTAATGTAAAAATCATGGAGAGATGAAATAAATACTTTATTCTCATGGTAAATAAGCCATAGATATTTATGGAATATGGAGAATTATTTATATAACAAAATTCCAATCTTCCCCTCACTCTCCAAAATTCCTCTGAAGAGGAATCATAAGCACCTATGATAAACATCTAACTAGTCAGTGTTTCAGAAATTCTGGATAATTATGAATTATTTTGGAGTCCATTGACGTATTCAACTATTTTCTGAATTAGATTATTTATTTATTTATTTATTTATTTATTTATTTTATAATTGCCACCCATATCACTTGCATATGATTCTGGCCACTATACACAAAGTACAGTAACAAAAAGAGTATGGTATATATTAATATACAGGGCAATCATTTAACAGGTTCCATGATTCCATGGGATCTCCATGCCTAGTGGCACATCCAAGTTTTGAAGGTCTTCTAGAAGACAAGCAGAGTTAGTGCCAACCTTACCTCAGGGGAAATGATGTTCCAGAAGGCAGGCACCACACCAGAAAAATCTCTCTTCCTGTGCTTCATCAAATAAACCCTTTGGTTGATGGGACACACAGCATGGTGGACCAAATGGAATTAGTAGATATAATTAAGGAGAACCACATGCTATGTTGGGGTTTAAAGGTCATATACAACAGCTTGAATTAGACCCAGAAGCAAATAGGCAACCAATGCAGCTCACAGAGCAGAGGTATAGTATGTAACTGATAATAGGATCTCCGAATCTAGGAATGGGCACAACTGGTGCATAACACAAAGCTATGCAAAAAGGCCCTCCTAGCCACAATTGCCACCTGCCCTTTAAGCAGAAGATGTGAGTCCAGAAGGATGCCCATATTGTGCACTGGGTCTGTCTTGGATAGTGTAACCCCATCCAGCTCCAAAGATAGATTTTAGGATTGAGAGGATCCCAAAATTCAAAGCCACGCTTGCCATGGTTCAGTTGAAAACTGTTTTTCCTTATTCAAATCCTCACAGTAACAATACAAGAGCACACAATAGATATAAACTCATGGTAAACCGCTCCAAATTTGATTACAGAAAATACGACTTCAGTAAGAGAGTAGTCAATGCTTAGAATACACTACCTGACTCTGTGGTTTCTTCCTCAACCCCCCAAAACTTTAACCTTAGTCTGTCTACTGTTGACCTCACCCCATTCCTAAGAGGTCTTTAAGGGGCATGCATGAGTGCACAATTGTGCCTACAGTCCCTGTCCTATTGTTCCCTTTTAACCGAATCTACCTCATGTATTCATAATTTTGTCAATACTTGTATCTGTTTTCTAATATATGCTTGACAAAAATAAATAAATAAAACCAGTTTCCAGTAATAAGAGAAGATATAAACAGCATTGCTTAGCTTACCAGGAGCAGTGATGTATAACTGGGTATCATCATCATACTGATGGTATCTCACCCCATGGTGATAGATAATCTCACCCAGTGATTTCATGTAGATGTTAAATAGAAGTGATGTTAAATAGGATTACCAATTCATCTGCATAAACCTAGTCCAATTACATGAGCTCTGTTTTGTTGAGAAAAACTATTAAGAAGTCAAGGCAAAAATCAATCCCAGCATTCTAGATTGTTTTAAAAAAGAATGACTCTGGGACTCTCCTTAGGAATTGCTTATTGTATATCTTGGACATAGACGATGAGTTTACACATTGTGCTAAGTCATAAATTTGCATAACTATGGTTTGTTAAGCAAAATGCCATTGGCTGGGCATTTATCATTTGCTTAATCATAAACCATGGTTTCCAACCATGGTTTCAGCAGCATATTTCCAATTGCATTAGATTGGGGATAAAATGAATCACATAGGGAAGCCTTGCTGTGAATATTTATTTTTTAACCAGGGAAGAAAGGAACTTTATGTTGTGTGCCTCCCTTAGTTTCAACATTTCTTGCTGCTGTGCAGAAGGGCTGCTGGAATGGCAGGTCTTCCACAATTGGTTTTGTTCCGTGGACTCCCTTCTGTTCTGCTTATCAAGGAAAGCTAATAGCATTGGCTCTGTCACGGAGGTCAAGAGCTTTGCAGGATTCACAGGTACAGATCTTTGTAGACAATAAATATGAGAAAGAGTTCCCAGGCTGAATGATTATATAACGACAGTCATATTCATTCATCTATTTATCGAAATAACTACATTTCAAGTTCAGCCTTACTTCCCATGGGTCTGGTGAAATGTGGAATGCAAGCTAGCTTGTTCGCTTATACCCTTTTCTCCCCCTCCTCTTCTTCCCAACAGCGGGCTAAGTGCAGGGAGGTTAAACAGAAGTCCCTTTTGCTTCATAACCCATTAGCTAATGGCAGCACAAGTCTGTCTCTAAGTTCTGTTTATTCCTTAACACTATTAAAGAACACCTGCTGGGGTGAAGAACTCACCTGACAAATAAGAGTGATAGTTGAAATAAAATATATATTAAGAGCTGTTAGAAGGTGATTCTGTATTGTTTAGCACTCAAAGGGCAGAACTGGGATGTAAAGAGGAGTTAAGTATTACACGCATTGACACAGAGAAGGCTGAGCATACAAAATTAGTACTGGAGAGTCAGATTATTTGGAGATGCATACATCTTAATGTGTACATCTGTGAATGTACTGAGATCGCAAAGTGGTTTTGCCAGCCTTCTTAAACCCTTTCAAGGCAACAAAAATACATAAATACTTACATTTTCTAAGCTTCTAAAGTGAAAGAACGGAGACAATTTTGAAAAGAATGGATACAGTTCAGAAGTTTTCTTTTCTTTGTCACAATTAGTATATGCTGATGTATTATGCACTGAGTAAACACTGTTGGTTTATTTCACTGAGGTAACAATCATTCATACCACTTAGAAGAGTTTATTTGTTCAGAGTAAATTAAATTATACATACGAGGAAATCTACTGGGAAGAAATGAGCATAAATACAAGAGCGTCGCCAAATATGCCCTAAATAAAAGTAAATGCCACGGAGAGGGCAGCATAGAAAATGTGGTGAGTTGTAATACTCCTACCCTAAATAACTCTTCTTCTTCCTCCCGTCCCCACACACACAAAAAGTCAGAAGTCTTTTTGACAGCAATACATTGAATCAATAATCCTTATAAAAATACTTTTCCAACTTTAGTTATTGATGGAGATATGTTTCAGCCTTATCCTTCTACAGCTCTAAAACAACATGCCAAACAATGACAACAGTTGTCCCAAAGGTGCTTTTTCAGGAGGCAACTGGACTTTCTTATTTTTTTCTTTGGAAGACGTTTCACTTCTCATTCAAGAAGCTTCTTCAACTCTGACAGGATAATGGAAGGATTTATATTCTTTGCAGACAGCTGGTCATTTGCATCCTTTTAGAGGGTTGTTGAAGCCCTTGGAGGTTTATCTGTATCCTCAGGGTCACCTGAGTAGTGCTCCTGGTTCCTGTAGTCTGCAGTGCCTATGGAAATCCATTCATGCTCCCATACCATTCAAAAGGTGTTCATTCCAAATTGTATAACTAAAAGACTGTAAAGATTCTGTCATCCAGTTCATGGATGATTGAGAATCTCTACAGACTAATGACAACAGTTGATGTGCTGAAGATGGTAGAAAGCTGGTGTCACAAAAGTAGTAGTGAAAGAAGAATAGCAAAAGTAGCCATTAGGATACTGTACATCAGTGGCTGGGAGAGAGGGAGGAGAAACAATGGTCTTCACATATCCCAATTTGTCCTTGTACTTTATAAATTAAATATTGTTGATTATTTTTTGAATGCTTACTAGTTACATTGGGAGATACAATTTCAATAAGGCCCTGAAGACTGCTGTGGGTGCCAGTGTACATGAAACAGTAGTGACAGATGAGTCAAGAAACCATATGTCAGGCTGTTCCCAAGTACGATTGTTAATTATGTCAATGTGTAGTGTGTCCTTTGGCTTATCTCTAGAGGTCCATCACAATTAGATGGCTACTTTTGCTGTAGAGGGTTTTAGTAAGAAATCAGATTGAAGCAATTATAGTATTATACTTATGTTTACTTACATAGACAGTGTGTGCGCGGGTGTGAGACTGCTTAAGTTTCATGTACAGTAGCATCTTTCAGAATGGAATTTTATAATTATGCCTGCCTGTATTGATTATATTATAATAAATTATAACCCATGATTATGAATCATGACTCTTGAATGGAGGTGTGACTCAAGGATATATGGTAATGCACTTCCATATCTGTTCCCTTTTCCACTGTAGAGTTTGTTTTTGGGAATGACAACTAGAAGCATGGCTCAACTTGTATATTAAAGGTACTTTGCTTCCTTTCTAGGAATGTGTTTTCAATAAGTTTATGTTATGAAGACTCCCTGTGTCTCCCTTTGTAGTTATCCTTCACAGTTTTGAAGCAGTTCTTTCTGTGTTCAGAATCTTTGGCAGCTCAAACTCTCTTTGATCAAGATTCTATATAAGATCCATATAACCATATAAGTCTTGCTTTTGGCAAGAGACCAATGAACTTGCTATAACTTGCTAGCTTTGGAACTAATAAAAGAATTATTTGGATTCTCTTCTGTTGTTAGCAATTTGGGGGGTGGGTTTTCCACCACGGGTCTGGCAAAGTTGATAGGATAGGAGGCAGCTGGTATTGGGGAAGGAAACAAACCTTGTGTCACTGGAAGTGGGGGACTCTTGAGGTACCTACTAGACCTTGAAACCTTTTTATACTTTCCAAATGGAGACTTTAGTTTGTTTTGTTTGTTTAAAATGTGGGTAGTTGGGACACTGGAGAAATCAACATCCTAAAGCAAAATTTGTGGCTCTCAAGACCATCCAACTGCATTTCAGCAGTCTGTCTTCCTCCTTTCACTACTGCAAAACAGTACAATACAATACAATACCACCACCCCTCTATTATTAGAAGGTTAATGCAAAACCTCAACCTACAAAACCTTTATCTTAAATCTTTTCACTCCTTAGCGTGAAATATCTATATCCCACACAACTGCCCCAAAATGTGTGTGTGTATATGTGTCTTCTGTTTTCTTTTTGGTTGATATTGGAGGTGATGGTTCCTGATTTATCACTTTTCAAGACTATCCTTCACTGATGTCTGATATTTTGCAGTAGGAATTTTGGAAACTTCCAACATGCACCAGAAAACAGATCACCTTGGTCTTCTAATTGTGTCTCGTGCCTTTGTAGTGGTAACAGAACTGAATGTCAACCTTAGGGTTAGGGTTTGACCTGCTTTGATAAAGGGGTTGCACCCTGCACTGTATGCCCCAATGGGATTTTCCCAACTTTCATCAGCGAACAGAAGTTAATAATTAAATACATTCATATAATTCTGAAACCAGAAAGATGCCAGGAAAAAATTTGGCATCCTCCATTCCTTTTATTTTATTTTTCTCTGATCAGCAGCTCCAGCCCCAGGATATGATAGAACTACCTCTTGAACAGAACAGGTAGAAAAAGGTCATATTTACAGGAAAAGAGATCTGTGCATCTCTACCTTAATTTTTCATTAACTGAATTGCATTCCATATCCACCACTACTGAGTCAAATTGTATCAGATTAAACTTCAAGATTCTTTTTGTGGATTATTTTATAGACACGGGTTTGATAAAAAATATGGTTGAAAAAAGAAATAAGACATGACCTTACTTTTTTTTTAACAATGTTAAAGAAATGTGAATATGCAAAGGGAATTAGAAGTAACCAGGTATATTTTGTTCTTGCATTCTGACATACAGTATTACAGGGAAATCAACTTAAGAAAGAAGCTGGAGAACTTGTTAGTTCATTGATATGCAAATATTTTTTATATGAGAAGCAAATCTACCATTTCTCTTCATTCTTTTCTATTATTTGATGAAAGATCCTAGTCAATTCAGTCATGATTGGTAAGGGTGTATTCAGTTTTGTGTCAAGGTAACACACCATGTCATGATTTCTAAAAATTCCATAGTCATTACAGTTCAAGCAATACTTTTAGAGAAAGCAATGATTAGTATTGCAGACTAATTCTGCCAACTGCCGGATTTTGATTCTGACTAGCTCAAGTTGAGGACAACCTGTACTGACTCAGCCTTCCATCCTTCCAAGGTCGGTAAAATGAGGAACCAGACTGTTGGGGGCAATATGTTGACTCTGGAAACTGCTTAGAGAGGACTGTAAAGCACTATGAAGCAGTATATAAATACTATTGCTATTTCCAGTGGTGATTTCCACAAATGTGTGTATTGCAGCATTTTTTATTACTTCACTTAACAATAAGTTATAATTGGTAGTTGAGTGTTGAAAATTGATGATTTTCAAACAATAGTACTCAATCTGAACATTTAGCATATTCTGCACATTTATGTTCATAGATTATTAACATCTGGGATATCTGCAAGTGTATCTGAGAAAAATAGCAGCCCAAGATGTATTGCCACTTGAATTGGAAAACCACATAGTCGATTGGGGATTCAGGTACATTAAAAGCTCTATATAGACATCAGTGACTAACTTCAGAATCTGTCCCCTATTTCTGCTACCTGAACTATCTGCTTGAAGCCAACTCCATTTTTCAAGTGAGAAGTTACTTATCTGATTAAGCACAATAATGTCTGAATTTGAAATTCCTGAACTTTGAGACTCATATATAATAATCAGGATTAAGACTAAAGTTACATATGTATGTGTGCATCTGCACACACATGTGCACATACAACAAAGATTATTAGCATAATATTCAATAAACTAAAATTATAGGTATAACATTCACCATGCAAATATAAATATAATACAAGTAGTCCTCAACTTACAACCATAGAACCCATAATTTCTGTTGTTAAGTGAGACATTTGTTAAGTGGGTTTTTCCCTATTTTATGGCCACAGTTGTTAAGTGAATCACTGCAGTTGATAAGGTGATAAGTTAGTAACCTGGTTGTTAAGTGAATCTGACTTTCCCATACAATTTGCTTATCACAATGTTGCGAAAGGTGATCACCTGATCTTGGGACACTGCAACCATCATAAATATGAACCAGTTGCAAGCATCTGAATTTTGATGATCTGATCAGGTAGATACTGCAAAGGTTGTAACTGTGAAAGATAGTCATAAGTCTTTTTTCAGTTCTGTTGTAACTTTGAACAGTCATTAAATGAACTGTTGCAAGTCAAGTCTACCTGTATTTAATGCAGGCAGTGCTGAGTTGTGTTCTGCTAATAAAATGAATAAAGTTGCATATAATATATTTCCAAGACCTTATAAGACACAGAGAAGTATCAGAGTCAAAATAAACTACATGTCCAGAATAATATATTTTGGTTGTACAGTACCCATGAGAACAGGATCAGACCCTACTGAAGACAGGTATATACTCATGTCTGAACTGACTTTTTCAGGAGGGAAATAGAGAGGAAAAGAAGTTATAGGCCTTATATAAATTAATCCTCCCAAGCCTTATTTATCTGATATAGGTAATTACATACCAATTAGTTTAACATCTGTAACTGCTGAGTTGTTAGCAAGAATTATTAAGAAAAAATCATCAATTATAAAGGCATAGAAGAGAAATTTGCATGTGTTTATGAAGGTAAGTCTTTTCCCTCTAACTTATCTTTAAAAGGTATCAACAAAAGTGGTTTTTTTTAAAGCCACTGGCAAAGTCAATCACCAAAGATTCCTGAGCAAATTCAGGTTATTTTATGGTTTGGTAATGACACTAAAGTGTGTGTCATTACCAAACCAGAGTCATTATATCTCTAGAGCATAGAGATATAATGTATAATGCTGAGGCGTTTGCTAACAAATTTCCTCAGTACAAAATATAACATAAAAAATGAATAACAAGAATCTTCTGGGATTGGTGCACTTTCACGTATTTATAAAGATGCCAAAGGATTTGAGACGGCAGTGTTATCAAAAGAGAGTATGGTGGCTAATTCAAGGAACATCCAGTTCCTTGTGTGGTGGATGCAAAGGAGGAAGAGGAGAAGAATTTCATGCCAGGAAATATTAGAAGTGGAAGGGAAATTAGGAACACAGCAATGCCTTCTTATACATTTATAGCTGAATGCACTTTAATATTGCATGAAATTCTCACTATATCCACAGTTGTAAAGCTGGAGAAAGAGGTGGAAAAGGGCAACCAAAATGAGTTTGAGTTTTTTTTAAACAAAGACCAACTTTGGCATATGGGGGAAATTTAAGAAGAGGGAAAGGGGAGAGATTGTACATAATCAGAGGGGTATACACAATGTGAAGTGTTATTTCTCACCTTCGTAGTATTAGAACTTGGGAGTTCATGGACAGTGACACAACTAAAGCACTTCAGGTCTGCTAAAAAGAAGCATTCTTTGTAATACACAACTAAGTTACATGATGAATCCTGATGCCATTAATTTAGATGTTCTTAAAGGAGGACTGGAGAAATTCACGGTGGACAAGACTATTGATAGTCTTGGCTTGAACCAGAGGCAGCATCCTTTCAATACCAGGACAAAGAGCAACAGCTGAAGAGGGTGACCACCAACATCTCTTGTTCCCTTGAAAACAGTTGGTGGTCCCTCATTGTGTGACACCAAATGCTGGAAAAATCAGCTTTGGCCTGAACCAAGAGGACTCTTATTCAGTCCGACAATGCTTTAAAATACAGATAGTCCTCAACTTACAACTGCAACTGAGCCCTAAATTTATGTTGCCAAGAGAGAAATTTGTTGAGTTTTGTCCCATGTTACGACTTTCCTTGCCACCATTGTTCAGTGAATCACTGTGGCTGTTAAATTAGTAACACCGTTGTTAAGTGAAGATGGCTTTCCCATTGACTTTGCTTGTCAGAAGGTCGCAAAAGGGGATCACATGACCCCGGGACACTGCAAAGGTCATAAGTGTGAAACAGTTGCCAAGCATCTGAATTTTGATTATATGATCATGGGGATGCTGCAAAGGTCATAACTGTGAAAAACAATCATAAGTCACTTTTTTCCAAGCTGTTGTAACTTCAGTCACTAAATGAACTGTTGTAAGTTGAGGACTTATTGTATATTGCTGTAAAGCGACATCCCTCAATATAGGGAAGTGCATACAAATAATGCCTTAAACGTGAAGGTGTTGATTCTTATGCTTGTCAAAATGTGTAAGATACCTCGGAATATTATCTCTCTCGCAATCTATCTGAAAGGAAAGTTAAAGCCCATGTGCCACTCCCCCTATTTTACCTGCTTCATATTTTGCAGTAGAAGCTTACAAGGGGCAAATCAACTGGTCCTCATCCGTTGGCTTAGCAAAGCCAAAGGAATAAAATACTCAGCCAGGAGCTGCACTCACAGACAGGAAGTAACTTTAATTAAATAGTGTGAAAGTTGAAAAGTTTTTACAGCTTGAATTTCTGCAAAATAATTATAACAATCTCTACAGTAGTTAGGTTTTTCTTCTCTAACAATAGAACTGTACAGCGTTTGTGTCTATTCCAAAAGGTTCAGTAAGAAATGAAAGGAGAATCAGTTCAGAGATGACTTCATTTTTAAGATGCAGTTGGGCTATGATGGAGAGGAAGCAGACATCATTCTCACAGCCCAGCCAAGGTGAGAAATCACATTTTAAGTCTGAAACATGATCATTCCCACTTAAAGCCATACTCTGTAAAGAGCGGCACCTTTAAGAATGGACTTGGAACTCATAGGAATTTATCCAGGACAGGGAGATAATTTAAAATATAACTATTCTTTATCACGCACTATAAATACTTGGAGAAAGAAAGAAAGTCTGTGTACTGTCACATGATCTTTGGAGGTCAAGGAAACAGGCTATACACATTCATGTAACTGTCTAAATAAAAATAATCTGTCTGACTGGGATTCCACAGAGGGCATCACTGGACAAAATATGGCTTTAATTTGGTTACATTTGTGTGACACTGTTACTTTAAGAATTAGAACAAATGTTCGGATTATAATGAAACAATACACTGACAATTCCTTATATTTTCTAATTTCTTTATGTGTGACTGTGTTCTTGTTTTCTGTGGGGAAATAATACATTATGGATTTTTTCCCCCTTTCTCTTTCTCTCTTTCTCTTCTTTCTCTCTCCCTCTGTCTCTCTCTCTTTCCCACACCCACCCTCTTCCCTTTCCCGAAAGATCACACAGTGAAATCTGAGTGAAATCCCTTGCAAAATTCATACAGGAAGCATGCACAGTTGCAGCATTGTTGCTTGTCTAGAAAAAAGTCACATTTTCTTAAGGTAACAAAACAGTTCTTTTGTGCTTTTCAAAATCCTTTTTTTTCCCAGAATGTTAGTGATGATTGACAGTTTTGATGCTCAGTACAATGTAGAAGTGAAATGAATATGCTTTGCATTGTTAAGGCATCCAATCTGCTGGTTTATATTTATGTGAAAGACAGAGAAATATACAAGCAGACAAGAAAGAAAGTATTTTCATTAATTTCTATGAAGTTTCTCCCCATATTTAATGCACAAAAATGCGTCACTTCAAAGGGGAGAGATTCCATGCATATTAATAGAGTAAAACAGCTTTAGAATTTTTTAATAAGCCTCAAAAGCAAAGAATACTTTTTTTAAATCTACGTAACTAAATGCTATAAGAATAATATGCTACTTTTTTGCCATATATTGGGGAAAAAACTTCTTAACTTAGAAATAATACAAAAATAGACAATGGCTTTGGTGAACTTAAAACAAAAATGGAAGCTTGGTTTAAAACAATTACTAAAAAAGTATAAATGAATTGCATTAAATCACATTTAAACAGCTAACACACTTGTGAATGAACAAACAAATTAGCACTTTTCACATAGCAAAATTACACAATAAAATAAACTGGGATGCTGCAGAGAAAAAGCAATGTACAAAGTTCAAAGTTAAATACATTATTTATATGGGTATTTTACAAAATTCTTCATTAAAAAAGCTTTATTTCTTTAATTCATTTTGCAAGCATGTGCAATCATAAAGGTAGTGAGCTCATTTTGCAAAATATGCAGTAATTCTTGTAGATTTGTGTGTGGTTGAAAATCTGTCTTAAGACATTAAATTGTATAAATAGAACAATAATTTGGCCAAAAAAAATCTACAGTATTTATTTATAACTACATACAAAATGCCACAGCAAAGGAAAAAAACAAACCCCAAACAGATTATTTAATGAATGCATTTGTAAAGATTTGTTGCATCTTTAACTCGGAACATTTTCCAAGTAACAAGAGATAAATTTCCTGTAAATTGGGTGGTTTATTTTGCAACTGTCATAAAACTTACTGTGTTCTTCACACTTTTACTCCTATACTTATTCTCAAAAATGCAACCATTTGTTGCTTAAGAGATTATGTTGAGAACTGAAATGGTTGCCTGATATAAAAACAACTGCAGCTCAAACCAGGTATGTCCTTTTTCCTATGTGTGTGCTTCTGGACCATCCTCTGGAATGGCAGGATGAATCCTGTATCTTCTCCCTCCC
>JANHFT010002424.1:84206-99910 GCA_032467955.1 Pseudoxenodon macrops
GAGAGAGAGAGAGAGAGAGAGAGAGAGAGAGAGAGAGGCAGGCAGGCAGGCAGGCAGGCAGGCAGGCAGGCAGGCAGACAGACAGACAGACAGGCAGACAGAGAATCATCCTTTGCTTCCCCATTAATAATCCTGGAAGGGAATCTATTTCTTAAAGAGACACAACCTGGCAAGTTAAAATTTTGTATTCTACTTCATTCCCCTAGGTGTTCTTCAGTATTAGTACTGCAAATAAGAAAGTGATTTTGAGCATCGCAAAAGCAAATTATTTTTTCTTAAATTGTTATTATTATATTTATATTTCTAGAGATAAGGAGAGACACTTGTAGGTTCACTGCCCCATGAGCCAAATTGCTTATTTTGAATATTATACATTATAACTTGAGAGTACATGTGTTGATATGTGTGTGCCACTATTTGTTATTTTGTCCAGATTAATAACACACTGTAGGCTATTCTTGTTGACCATATAGTTCAAGGAAAAACGATGCCAAGACCTGTTGAAGTGCCATTTTTAGATTATCTTCATCTAATATATAATCCAATCTGCATCACATTTTGTATCTCCTGCAACATTATGCTTAATTAGTTTTTTAAAACCCTGCTGGTGCCTTAAATAATATAGTTAATGCCTTTACTCAAAATAGGACCAAATTACTTCAGAATTACTGTCTTCTATGATTCTGGGGAAAAGAAAAAAATCATTTACAGGCCAAATTACTCATTTTTTTTAAAAAAAATCTTGTTTAGAGATTGTTTATGTTCATGATATTTAATGAATAATTAAATGGTTTGGGAATGAAAATTCAAATTAGCTGAGGCATAGTTGACTATTTTATTTGCATTTATACAGATAAAAATAATCCCTTTAGAATCTCTGTGTAAACATATGATACCATATTTCTGAACCCCAATGAAATCAATTAATGGAAATTAAATGTTCAAAGTTTCACAGTCTGACAGATACTGTCTTAGTGTAAAGTCACTTGATATAAACACATACTTGTGAAGGCAGAGCAATCAAAGCACCCAAATTGAATTGCAACTATACAGCAATTAGTTTATTGATTTAATTAAGAATGCCACCTTTCTAATTCTCAGGTCATGATTGAAACATTTTCTGATTAACAATATTTGTTGTTAATAGGGCAGCAGTATATATCAAGAAAACCATTCTATGAATCATGATGATGAGACAAAAGAGGCATGATTTAATAGGAACAAACACCTCACATGTTGTAAGGCATAAATATGGCATTACTGAAATATTTCTAACAGTGAACCAAATACAGTAATGTTGTTTAGATAAAGCATCCTGTTAAACTCCCACAATCTCATCTGTTGCCAGTAGATCATCCCTTTAATTAGACTATTATAATCATTTAAATTATAACAACTTTTGGTCTTTTCAATTACTGGTGAAATCGGGTTAATTCTCTTCCTAGAGTTATAACACAGTGAGTTATGCACAGTTATGCACAACCCATATTCATGGGGAAATAAATCCCCATTATCAATTTTTTTTAAAAAGTGGTCTCCAGAGATTTCTTGTGTCAAGTTGTTTGATACCATATCTTTAATTAAATTGATTGTTGGCCCTGCAAGTTTGAACATCAATCGAATAATGGGCCTAGCTTTAACCAAATCTTTCCATACAGATTAGAGTTATTAACACCTAGCATCTCTTGGAGAACTCACGTATGATTTAAATTTGCATTTTCATGTATCATTCCAATCAGAGGTGGGTTCCTACTGGTTCTAACTGGTTCTATAGAACCGTTAGTAATTCAGTGATGAACTTGGTGTCTCTGTGGGTGCTGCCATTTTGAATGTTGCTTCTGCGCATATGTAGAAGCTAATTTTTTTATTGCTGCACACATGCAAGGTGTGACCCTGAGCGAACCGGCAGCAAAACTATTTACAACCCACCCCTGATTCTATTGCTGTACAGTATACCTTCAAACAACAACTGTAACAGCATAGACCTCACTGTGCAACTTTCAACTTATTTATGTGGAATTAAGCACACCAATGTTATCTGGTAAATTTCTTGAAAGGTCTTCAATCATTACAAAAGCTTAGGGTACTCAGATCGCTACTCAATATACATTGTGCAACATATATAATAATACATACTGGCGTAGGGAGAGTTGGCAGCAGATCCGTTCAGGAAGGTTGGAGAACCACCTAAATTGGACATTCCAGCATTTCCATACCCATTCATGCTTGTTGTGACGGAGTTGTAGTTTGTCTGCTGAGGGGTAGTGCTTGGCACATAACCATGAGGAGACACACTGCTTGAGTTGCGAGTAAAACCTTTTGCAGGAAGTAAAAAAAAAACACACAACAGCTGTTTTTCAAGCAAAAGTTCCACCCAATTTCAAAACATTCCAAAACATACTACGCTAAATTTGGACAAGATTTCAGTTTTTTTTTAAATGCAATTATGGGGAAAATTTGAGGGAGTGGCTTTTTAAAATAGCTTATAAAGCAATTATACATTATTTATACTATACTATAGTCAAATTTTTTATGCATCATAGAAAATGGATTACAGAAATATTACCATATTTCAACTATAAACAATTAAAAATCTAGACCAGCAAGAAAGTCCAAATTGTTACAAATATAGTATGATAAAAATATTATATGGATTGCTGGAACTTTATAAACTGAAACTCCTATGAGTGTCATAAATAATCAAAGTCTTTGGGAAAAAAACCCTGAAAAGGGCTTTGCCTGGTGCTGAAAGAATCACAATTATGGATGCCAGACAAGCTTTCATAGGGAAAGCATTCCATAGTGGCAATTCACCAATTAAAATATTGAGAACATTTAAGTAAGCATGATGCACTGTAGCGGGTCATAGATAATAGAAGATATTGCAAGCCGCTGTGGGATACAGCCCAATACATTATTGTATCATACTTTTCTTCAGACATACATTCAGCAACCTGTGACAAATCCTTAATATTAAGGAAAAGGGGGGGGAAAGTGTTTCTTGCTTGTTAAATCTGGAAAACGGTTAAATTAGTTCAAGCAAGGACAGTCATTTTTCCAATGTCAGAAACGTCTGAGATCTATTTATTAGAATATCTATGAAGACTATCAATAAAAAAAAATGAAGGAAAAAAATACCATGATACACTTTTGGTTGTGGGTTCTGTGGCCTTGTTTACATGAAATAAATACGCATAAAGTTTCTAACTAGAAAAAGGAATAATCATCCCTTAATAAAAAATAAATAAAAATGGGCTGGATGCAATAATAATCCCAGAAGTGCAATTAAAACTATTATCTGGATTCTGAAGCTCATGATATCCCAGCATGCAATATTGCCCTACTGAAACTTTTCCTCTGATTCTAGTCACCACCACCCCCAGACCAGAATTCCTGATCGCAGGAAAATTTCCTAAGTAACATTGCTCCCTATTTATCAACAATCGAGCCTGTATTCAAATGAGGGAATCATACTTAGATCATAGGCTTAATTTAGGAGATTTTCACTTTTAGATGTATTGATCACAACTCATTGAAATGTGTGGTTGACCATGTGTTCTGTCCTTCACAAGGACCCCGAGTTATCATGCTCCTTTTCACAGATGATTATGCAAATGTATTGTACATTGCCTGGATTCTGAGCTGTTCTATATAGGACTCTAAATAAAAAAAGCATGCTGGTTGAAAGTAATATGCATTATGACTTTTAATTACCACATAAAGTCTTAAAAAGGGGGGGGTCTTCTTCAGCTTACCCTGATTGGTGGCCTGTGAGGCTTCTGAGACATTTACTGCTAATTGACCACTAAATGAATTCACACCCATCATGCCAGCATGGACTGATGTATTAGCGAGCGCAGGGAGTTGGTTATGATTACGAGGGACACTGTAGAGTGCTTCTGCAATATCAGCTGCTCTTTTCAGGATTATTTCCTGCCAAAACATGAGTTTAGATATGAAGGAAAGTAATTAAATACAGGTAAGTCCTTGACTTATGACCACGATTAGATCCGGAATTTATGTTGCTAAGTGAAATATTTGTTAAAATGAGTTTTGCCCCATTGGACGATCTATCTTGCCACAGTTGTTAAGTGAACCACTGCAGCTGTTAATGTAGTAACCCGGTAGTTAAGTGAATCTGGTTTCCCTATCGACTTTCTTTGTCAGAAGATCACTAAAAGGGATCATGTGACCCTGAACCAGTTGCCAAGCATCTGAATTTTGATCATGTGACTACACATTGTAAGTGTGAAACATGCTCATAAGTCCCTTTTTTCAGCACCATTGTAACTTTGAATGGTCACTAAATGAACTGTTGTAAGCCAAAGACTACTACTTATACAAAACATACTAGGAAATTCAGATTCCGGCTTCCAAAATCTTGGCCACCATGCCATCAAGTAGTTTTTTATTTGTCTGGGGTGGGGGTGGGAGTTGCATCTATTGATCTGAAAGCCCTAAATCACCTCATCAGTTCAAAGCCTGCCCTGGTGGTGCATCAGAGCAATGGAAAATTGAGTTATGAATCATATTATTATGATTTCATTTGTTCAAAGGAAGTAATGAACAATAGTAACTGATATCATGATGAACCAATTATTTGCTGTTACAAGTAGTCCTTGACTAACAACCACAACTGGGACCAGAATTCCCTGTGCTATACAAGGCAGTTGTTAAGTGAATCATGCAGTCATCAAATGAATCCAGCTTCCCCCATTCACTTAGCTTGTCAGAAGCTGATGGGAAGGTCGCAAATAGCAATCACATGACAATGGGACATTGTAACATTGTAAATACATGCACTGTGCCCAAATTTTGATCATGTGACTCTGGGGAATGCTGCAACAGTCATAAGTGCAAGACCGGTGGTAAGTCACTTTTTTCACTGCTGTAGTAACTTTGAATGTCCCTGAATGAATGGTTGTAAATCTAGGACTACTTGTACTCTATAAAATGGAGACAAAGTTATAAGGTTGAATATGTTTATATATAAATATTACATGTAAAGACATATTTATTTGTTCTTAGAAAGAAGAAATAGATATAAGTGTTAGGAAAACCTTTAGTCCAGTCCCAATTTGCAGTGAACAGCTATTTATCTTCCAGAAAGCAAAAGATGCAAAAAAGTAGAGCTTCACAGACAAAGGGCTGTAAATAGGGAGATTAATCCCAATATTTTGATATCAGATAGCTCATTTACTTCAGTGCATGCATTTTTGGAAAGGCACATAAGATTCCAGTGTTAAACATCTGTCTTCAATTTAAGGAGCTTGTAAAAGAGTTCTATAAAATCAGGACCTGGCCTATTGAGAGTTAGTTAGACCTGTGAATTCTTAAATCACACTAAGATAAGACTCAAAATAGAATGCCTAAATTGTACATTATATTTTACACTGATATTAAGTTAACTACTGGGCTTGGGCAACTACTAAGCAGCTGATACCATACTACTGTATTTAAATTCTGTTGAAAGTATAACACATTAAAACTATAAAATACTAATAACACAGAATAGTGTTTTCATTATTTTAGCAAAGCAAATAAACTACCTAATAAAATCAAAAATCAAAATATTACTACTGTTAGAAACTTTGAGATAAGTTTAGTTCACGTGGGAAGTTTTCCTAGATCTATTATGGCACCCTCAAGGTTTACTTAGCTTTCCATCCTTCCGAAGTTGGATGAGGACCCAGGTTGTTGGGGGCAATATGCTGATTCTGTAAAACACTTAGAAAGGGCTGTAAAGCACTGTGGAGTGGTATATAAGTCTAAGTGCTATTGCTATTGCTGTTACTTTTCGCCAATTTGCAATTTTATATTTATTTGTCAGTTCAAGATAAGTCTGCACAGATTTCATAACACCAAGCGGAGCGTTACTTAACCAAGGCTGCATTTACCTGATTGTTATGTGGCATACCATAGAGTGCTTCCACCAGATCAGCTGCCCTCTTGAGTATTACTTCCTGTTAGAAAGAAAAAGAGAATTTTACCCATATTCATGTATAGCAAATGCTGTTCTAACATCGTGTCTTCAATTTTGTTTTCAATCTTACATAAAAACAGTGCCTAGTGAACGCAGAATGTTGCTAAATCATGAATTCATCCAGTTCACACAAAGTTATGAGGTAAAACCTGCTTGAGCTGCAAAATAAAATCTGTCACTCAATTGTTTACTGACTGCACAGAAGCTGCTTGCAGGTCTATTGCAGAATAAGACCTACATTTCTTTGTTCAATTGCAATCAATGTCACCCAGAGCACCTTACAGATTTCTTTCATGCTGTTTATTGGACTCCTAATTTATATAATAGAAATGCGTCCTTATCAGATCAACCATATTGTTAAGCTATCTCTGGAATGCTGTTGCTGATCTGTTAACAATACCAAGTTCTATGCTTCATCTTTTTCCCATAGTTGGGTGACATAGCCTGGTATTCAAAAAGGAAAGAAAGGTTTTGAAGAGAAGCGGAAACTGAAAACAAGATATCAATGTTATTCTTCAGAGAATTTGGAGGGATGTAGGTGGAGTGTCCAAATTTTAAGCATAAGCCTAACTTTAATTTCCATGGTTGCTCACTTCTCCATCTGCTCATTTATTTATACTTGTGTTCCTAAACTCATTTGTATTACATACATCTCTTCATTTCCCTGCTCCAGCTTATACCCTCATGGTCCTGAGACAGACATCTGCATAGCACAATGCTCTCTTTGAATTTTTAGCACGTAAAACTTCAAGAACAAGAGTGGAGTCAATAAAGTGTATTTGTAAATTACAAGTGTCTTTCTACATCACAGAAACAATCATATACATTTGGTCCCCCCCATCTACGTATTAAAATCTTAGTAATTTCTACCAAAAATAATTGATCTTTGTAGGCATGACAGCATAAAAGCTGAATTGTAATACATTTTTGCAAATGCTTTCTGAAGCATTTTTTTTAAAGAACTGACTTTTGAGTTAAGCTGAAAAGCTTAACTAGAAATGTTTTATACACTAGTTAGATTTTATAACTAAAAGAAGTAGTAATGCTCAATTTTCATATACTATAGTCTCTTATCAGAAGAGAGAGATATAATTGCATTCATTTTGCTGTCACCATAACCTCTTCAAAATCCTTGAACAACTCTTCAGATGACAAGCTTTTAGATGCATATTAGCATTTTTCAATTTAAAATTCTCTACAATATATGCTAAAAGAGTTGGCATATTGCAGTAGGTACTTATGATATACATGATGTCCTAAATTTAAAAATGAGATTATAAGTATGTTTTGAACCCCCATACACATTTATCGTTCCTTAGAACCACAGCACACTTTCCTTTTCATAATGCACATTTCAATTTTTTTAATGCTAGCAGCATTATATAATTGATGGGTTTTGAATCAATACATTTGAAACTATTTATTTCTGAAGAGATCACTAGCTCTTGTCTTTGTCCTCTCTATGCATCCTGACCAAAGTACTGAATAATTTACAAGCGTATGAATTGAATGTGCACGATACCCATATGGAATCAGGCCATGCTGGTTCAGCCAAGCTACTTAGAAAATCAGTGAGCTCAGCCTGCCTTGTAAAAGATTAAAAATCTAGAATAGAAGGGAAAAATAGCTTGTCACATTTGACTTTTCCAGTTCCTAGTAAATTAAAATATCTTGTCCAGACAAGATAATTTTGGAAATGTAATGTTATCCCAGGTGACATCATCAGCTGTTGCATAACACTATTATAAAATGGCAAATCCCTCTTATTGTTATGAGAAATATATCTTATACCTTGGCTAATATTAATAATAAAAATTGTATTTTGCTTTAAGTCTGAGCATTGATATGCACAAAGTAAATCAGATATTAACTTTGGAGCAGTTTAATTCCGCCAATGGAATTTCCACAGGAAAGTATCATTTTTGGACTTGTCTTAATGTAACTACATGAAATCTACATTTCCATTCTTCACAGATAGTTCTTTAATAGTTGGTAAGATCACAATAAAATAATTTTAATTGTAGACACTTTCTCATAGTTTTTCATTGGAATATATTGAATAAGCATCAATACAATTTACATATTATTAATGTTTAGGTTCCATTTCTTTTTATAACAAGGAATTGCCTATACATTTCATGTTTCCTTAACAAAATCACCACATAATAACACTTTTCCTTCATGTAGCTTTGTCAGATGTTGCAAAACAATTATGGAAAAAATCTTGTCAGGTAATTTTTAAGCTTTTACATAAAAATGCTAGCTTTTCTTTTCTAGTGCATGTTAACATAGAACATTCTACACAACAACCAATGCAATTTAAAACATTTTAGGTTTCAACCCATTTATGAGCACAGTCCTGACTTCAAATACAATGTGATGCGTAAAAGTCTTCTAGAAAGTACTGTTCCTGCAACAGCACTGGCAAGGTGGTTGAATTGCAGTGACCAGAAAATTGTTCTCACCTCCATGTCATTACGTTCACAGCGAACCAGCCCCCGAGCGTGTTTGTGTTCGGGATCTAATATATTGCCTTTCAATCAGAGCTGAGAGCCACTGAACACATAGACAGAACATGACGAGCAGGTCAGGAAAGCAATAAAGATTTTACAGAGCTGTCCAAGGTGCTAAATTTACTCAATAATGGGTTTGGCACCATAGTGTTAACCTCTCATTTACTACCAGTTTGAGAGACTAAATTGAAGTAGCTGACTTCATTTACCTTGAAATGTATATTTTATGACATTATATAAGTAGATTGAAAGGGCACTGCAGCTTTTAACAATTTAAGGGGCTAAAGCATGTTCAAGATTATGGCTGGCTATTTAGCGTAGATTGTATATTGTACTTAAAGGTATATGGAATATTACAATGTACTGATTAACCTTCTGAATGTTATTGTAAAATGATAGCTGATATAAAAGAAAATACCTAAACCTTTGAAAGCAATATTGTGCTGCTGAAAGTGTGCCTGAAGAGCACCACAGAAAGGTTTTCTTTCAATAGACAATTAGAGAACTGTAAATACACTCACACACCAACATTTAATATTTGTTTTTGAATTTTAGCAGGTTACAACATTTCCATGTGCATTAATAGTATTAAGAATGCATATTCTTTTTCATGCCCTTAGCCCATGTCCCTTTCCTTCTGATAACATATCAGACTCGTATTCTAGACATACTCACTAAGTATTAAATATGAACACTGAAGACAATAACTAGGCAAAGGTTCTTTTTAGTAACTAAAACAACTCATTTAAGAATCAGACAGCTAATATTTTTAAGAGAGTATCTGAAAAAATAGGAGCATCATCACTGTATTCTATATTTGTTTATTTGATGTCATCATGGATTGGCTAAGATTTGACGAGATTAAAGTGGTTCACCAACCCCTACAAAATTAGTCAAAGATGATAAATCAGATGATTAACTTAGATTTTTTTTGGCAAAGATAATAAATCTGTGGTTTATGGCTGTTAGTCGTCTGTAACCAGAAAGCTCGGAGGTCAGAAAGCATGTGCTATATGTTCACTTTAATCCTATGGTTTAGGAGAAAAAGGAATTCTGGCTGTAAGAAAAGTCTTCAGTCAATCAGCCATCTGCAAGACAAACTCAATACTTCAGAATTTATTGTTCTTGAGAATGATTACTGATTTATGTTGAACCTCAGAATGTAATAGGAGCTATTTCTGGTTAGGTTGGAAGAGAAAAAAGGAAGTTCAAGCTTTTTGTAGAAGGATTTAAAAAGGGAATGTATTAAAGTGCACTGACCTATGCTTAACTTTTAAGCATTACAGAAGGAGGAGATTCTTACTCAATTCAGAGAGATCAGCAAGGAGAACTGCACAAAAAAAGATCTATGGTTTGATGATTATTAACTGATATTGTGCAACATTTATTACATAGTAATTCATAGTTTTGTAAAATCAGCAAGAAATAGTAATGGGATAAGGAAGAAAGAAATCTATCTAACAGATCAAGATTTCTATCATTCTATATGTGCATATGTTGTTTTTTGTAAGTTTTCTTAGGAGACGAAAGAACAACTTAGACATTGCATAGGTTATTACCATCACAACAATGCTTATTAATTTATCTATGTTTGAATTTCAATTATTGCAAATTCTGTTAAAGTACCGATATGTCATGTAAAAGAACTGAATAACAACTGTGTAAAATGTTTTAATTGGAATATCTTATCATGTATTTTTGAAACAATATAATTCTATTAAAGCTAGTATTTAGTTTATGAATTTGTTAATATTTGTATTATGTGTGTGTGTGTCTCTGTGTGTACAATATGTACACACACAGTTTATGCATATGGGTGTTTGATCCAAAGAAATAACAAAAATGTTTCTTGCATTTAGCTTATTTATTATTTCAGAACATAGGCTAGAAAAATATCTGATTCTCTTCTAAAAGGAAAGCAAGATGAGAAAGAAACCCAGTACTAATTAGCCAAGATAATTACTGAATTGAAAGTGATCTTATTCGTCCATTCATTTTGTTATGTACTCAGATTCCCAATGCTTTAACTTTTTTCACTCAGTCAATCTTTCCATTCTGAAACAACACAAAGAATCAAATATAAAAATGAACCAACTTGGAAGCAAAGCGATGTGTCTATGGAAATAATATGTTTGGAAGTTTGAGTAAAACACAACATTTACTTAGGATTTCTAGCACAACATTCAATATGGATAGTATCAATGATAATTAATCAATTCATGTCACTTGCTTTTAACATGATTGTATAATATCTTACATAACTTTTCAAGGCTTTCTTGGCTTAATCACACTGCCCACAATTAAATCAATTAAGAAATGGGCAAAAAGAACATTGCAGGTAAATACTGATTTTTTTTACAACAAGTGATTAATGTTAACAATGAGCCACCTTCAAAGAATTGTTTGTTGCAGGCAATATATTTTCAATCAATAACTGTCCACAAGATATGAAGCTTATCAATTACTTAAGCCCCAAGAGTGATAAGATATTTTTAAAACTCTATTAGCATTGTATTGTGACAAAATTAACCAAGAAAGCATTCATCTTTCATTGAAGTGCTTAATGACAACAATTTCATTTATATTTTTCATATGCCATTTGCAGCTGATCAATTCTGACTTCTAGTTTCTTACTGCATTGATACTACAGCAGCACACCACATTATATTCTAATACAAATTCTGATTTTGCAAGAAATCAGGTCTTGAAAACTTCAGATTTAAAGATTGCTAATTGATTTGAACAAAATAAGACGAAAATATCTGTAAGGTTTTAGTTATTATAGTGACATATACCCCTTTATATTAGGATCTTACTGCATATGCCAGGGTATTTTTCCATGTAAAACATATGCTATATTATTGAGTTCTATTAACATCTGGCACTTGCTCATCCATCTGTATATATGTGTGTGTGTATGTATATGTATATATATATATATAGTCTTGCATTTTTTTGACACTCCTATCTGGATAGAATGGTTGCTGTTATTTTTGGTGTAAAAATAACCTTCATGTACAGGTAGCATGAAATAATAGAAAATACTATTGACAAAATGATGAGGAATCAACATATCAATCCAACATTTGCACTCTGTGTGTATGAATATCTATGTGTGCACATGTACTCTAATATCCCGAGAACTGATAAATGGTAATTAACAACATAAAAAGACTCAACCCCCTCCCCAATTGTTATGATTTTAGTTTAGAAAGCCGGAGCTTGCTCATACCCTCATACCTATTTTTCTGATTAAACTCTTCAAGATGTCTTACCATCTTATCCTTTTATCTCATTGTCTAAACTATCCCATTGTCTACCCTCTCAAACTCTACAAGTCCATCTTTTAAATAAAACTTATGTCTGATGCAATATTGCGGATAATGAAATTCAGAATCCTGTAGTCTCCAACAAGTAAAAATTTCCAATTTCCTTGGTGTGTCTAATTTAGAATATCATGCACTTGTAACTGATAAAGGTAAAGACCTCAGTTACTGAAAAACTGCTCTCAGTGTAAACGATACTAAACTAGGTTAGTCTTCCTCCGGACCAAAGATTACAGTTGATGCCTTAGGCACTAACATAAACGGTCACTGAATGACCTTGCCACCTTCTCTACACACTGAGCAAAGCTGATAAAGGAAATATGGTAAGCCTATATAAAATAGCAATTTTTAAATAGTAAAGGGTAAGTGCTTGCAGGCATCAAGCTATTAATATATTACAAATCAATAAGAATACAGTGCCCTGATCACAAGGTGGGAAGGAAGGGTGTAAAATCTCAGCAAGGAAGGGGGGGGGGAAATGAGCAATTCATCTAGTTGCTATTGTAAGGAAAAATACCATGCAGTGTAAATTCTTGCTTTTTCAATGTATTTCCCTATGTATAGTTTCTTTTCTTGAAAACTATCTATGAATCATAAGATAGAGTAGGAACATAGAGTTCTGCTACATGTTAAATATACTTATTATGGCTAAACCAAGATGGAAAAGGAAACTGGCCAGCTAGAACAGAGTTTTAGTTCATGGACAAAATTTAAGATTCTTGGTCACCGAATTTGAGGGAATTTGTTTACATAGCAAATTGCCTTGTGGTTCCAATCAAAGCAGGTAAATCAGCTTTTTCAAAATATATTATCTTCAAATGTACTTGTCTGTTATTTGGATCATGGGAATCTCTCTACAAAACATATAATAATATCATCTGGTAGAAAGCCAGGGACTTTTTATTCTTTCTAGTGAACCTTTCTATGACTTTCCCAAGCACGTGTCAAGGAGATGCAAGGAGATTCTGACTATGAAGTTTATGTGGCCTGCAGTCGGATATATTACATATGAAAAGTTGTAATCCGCTGAACTTAAAAATTGTTATATAGTACTTATCAACACTTGGTATATATGCCCCCTAAGATTGTGCGTAATCTTATAAGAAAGAATAGAATATAGACTTTAAAAAAATTCATTCAGAAGAAAAACAGAACTCTCCAAAGAGAATAAAGTTGTTGGAGTTATTTAACTACTGGCTCTTAATGGGATTTATGGTTAAAAAAAAAAGATGGTGTTTCTGATTTCTTCTAGTATTTTGTTCTATTTTTCCCAGGCTGGGCATATTAAAAAAAGCAGAAGGGAGGGGGAATGTTATATTAAAATGATTAAAATCCCTCCTCTACTATAACCCTTACAAATGAGTACACTCACTTACATTTTATCATAAGAATTTTTTTTAAAGTCTCTGGAAGGGGCATTCTCATTACAGTAAAAGTCCACTTCAGACCCAATTGAAATGAAAAGAAAAAGCACAGCTTACATTTAGATACCAAGTGGTAATTTCTAGGGAAACATAAAATGCCAAATGTATAACAATTATGTTTTATAACTCTGTGTTCAAAGAACTTAATAGTATTTTATTGCACTGGGGGACTTCAGCTGAAGCAGACCTATTTTACTGGAGTGCTCCCTGCCTTATGTTGTTAAAGCACTTCATCAACTTTCTTTCTTATTATCAGCAAGAGAAAGAAGTGATTAATTTTTGAACATGCAGCCCTAAAAATCTGGCGGAAGCTAATTTCTCTAAGCAGATGTCTCAAACAGTTATATAAATGGATGAATTAAATTTCTTCAGGAATATCAGGAGCATAAGATATCTGATATCAACCCAAACAAAGGCTAGAATTGTGATAATTATCATTGCATTTAATCTTAATTGCATTCTCTTTCAAGCATTTGTTAAAAACTTTAGGGTAAGGGGAAAGGACCAAAGATTAAATGGGCAGATAGGCAGGCAGAAAACAGATAAATAGACAATCATTCATTGTATCAAATTGTATTTTAATTTTATTTTACTCAGATACCCAATAGATGTCAAGTGGATAGATCACAAAGTTGTTGATAATATTTTCATTATTTGTTATCCTCAAATAAATAAGTACAAACAGCTGGCAGTGATTGTGAATCAGCTGAATAAATTACTTGGTAAATTCTGTGAGCCAGGCCAAATGCCATGTATGTTTCAGACATGATTACTATAGTAATGGTAGAATACATGAATTTTTTGTCCTGGAAGGCAGTCTAGGTTTCTATATTGTAGCCGGAAGATGTTGCAGTTAAGGAACTAAAATATTTGGTTTTGTATTAATAAAATATCAGGAAATTTTGTTTGAGATCTAATTAATATTAGCTTGCTCCTGGGGAGGAAAGCTATGGCAATTCTAGACAGCATAGTAAAAAACAAAGATATCACCCTGCCAACAAAAGTGCATATAGTCAAGGCTATGGTTCCAAATTGCAATGTATGGCTGTGAAAGTTGGACCATAAGAAAGGCTGAGCACCAAAGAATTGAACTATGGTGCTGGAGAAGACTCCTGCGAGTCCCTTGGACTGCAAAGCGATCAAACCGGTCAGTCCTAGAGGAGATCAACCTCCCTGACTGCTCTTTAGAAGGCCAGATCCTGAAGAGGAAACCCAAATCCTTTGGCCACTTAATGAGAAGGAAGGACTCCCTGGAGAAGAAGAGCCTAATGCTGGGAAAGATGGAGGGCAAAAGGAGAAAGGGACGGTAGAGAACGAGGTGGCTGGATGGAGTCATGGAAGCAGTCGGCGTGAGCTTCAATGGACTCCAGAGGATGGTAGAGGACAGGAAGGCCTGGTGGAACATGGTCCATGGGGTCGTGATGGGTCGGACATGACTTTGCAACTAACAACAACATAGTTTAAAATTTGCCTTTTGTTGGTGGATATTCACTATTGTCCCCTGCCATCAATTGTCTTTCTCCTCCCTACATATTCCCACCAAATGTAGATTTAAGAAAAGTATTGTAAATACAAGAACTTTTCACAAAGACATTTCTAAAAAGTACTTTTTGACTTTATCCTAAATCTTATTAGTACTAACGGGAGCCAGGAGTCCCATTGGCAGTCAGCTGTAAGTCTTTTAATCACTGATTTTCTTCAGTCTAAGATGTATAAAATAGAACACTCCTATTGATTAGCCTCTTCAGAATGTGGCTGCTAATCTTTTAATTCCCCAAAGAAGTACACTTTCTTTTCTAGCAAGAGGAAACAATAAAAAATGTCCTGAAAAATGTCCAGGCATTTAAAAAAATGATTGAGATATTAGAAAATGAAATGATGTGCATTGATATGTACAACTGATTCTCGCATTCTTAATTCTTAGCATTTAAGATCATGGGTGGCATATACATTGTAAAAACGGTTCCTTTTATTAATGTAATTAATAGCAATAGCACTTAGACTTATATACGGCTTCACAGTACTTTACAGCCCTCTCTAAGTAGTTTACAGAGTCAGCCTATTGCCCCCAACAATCTGGGTCCACATTTTACCCACCTCAGAAGGATGGAAGGCTGAGTCAACCTTGAGCTGGTGAGAATTGAACTGCCAAACTGCTGGCAGCTGGCAGTCAGCAGAGATAGCCCGCAGTACTGCCTTCTAACCACTATGCCACCACAGCTCTTGCAAATAAGAGGATACAAGAATTGACCTAAATTACATAAATTCAATGCAAATAAGGGACGCAGTGGCTAAGACGCTGAGTTTGTCGATCAGAAAGGTCGGCAGTTCGGCGGTTCGAATCCCTAGTGCCGCGTAACGGAGTGAGCTCCCATTGCTTATCCCAGCTTCTGCCAACCTAGCAGTTTGAAAGCATGTAAAAAATGCAAGTAGAAAAATAGGGACCACTTTGGTGGGA